>ML247387.1:46918-58283 GCA_005239495.1 Nicotiana undulata | reverse complement strand
ATCCTGTGCATCCTCTCCCCGCTCACCCCCGAAGGTCGGAGGGCGAAGCTGGGTCCATCTACCATGCAGCTTTTACTGGTCTATCTCTACAACTGGCCTGGGCTCTGGTGCTGCCACCCCAGGCTGAACCGCGATCACTGGTAGAATATCTGGAGTACGATGTATTGTTGCTGCTGGTCCTATAGCCTGAGCGGTAGGGTTCTGAACTCCCCCTCCTTCTGGGAAGTAGCAGGATCTGATGGAAGTACCCCTGCCTGGGACATAGTGTCCATGAACCTCAGCATACGGCCCATGACTTCCTGGAAACTCGGCGCCTTCATAAACTCAGCTGGTGGTGGAACTACTGGAGGCAGCTCATCCTGCTCCTCAACATAACGATCCCTAATCGGTGCAACCGGTACAGCTCTAGGACGCCCTCGCCTCCTACTACGAACAAGAGCCCTACCCCTGCTCATACCGCGGCCTCGAGCGGCGGGGGTAGCAGCCTCCCCTGGATCAGAAACATGTGAAGCACGCGTCCTCACCATCTGTGAGAGAGTAGAAGAACAGGTTTGAGTACATCACTGAGTGCACGATAGGACATGAACAAAAGGAGTTTCTTAACGCCCTATAGCCTTCTGAAGATAAGTACAGACGTCTCCGTACCGATCCGCAAGACTCTACTGGGTTTGCCCGTGACTCGTGAGACTACGTGAACCTAAGGCTCTGATACCACGTTGTCACGGACCAAATCCTAATTCAGGTCGCGATGACGCCCAACAGCGGGGTTAGGCAAGCCGATATAACTTTCACTAAGTGATACCCTTCCTATTCGATCAAACAAGTCAATGATTACCAGTTTATAACAACCAAATGATACTAGCCTTGAGTGATGGTAAAATCATAGTAGATACAAGGCCGAAATAGAACATACATTTAGATATACATCCCAAAAACCCCCAAAATATATACCGCGTGTGTGCCAGGAACTACTGTCACGAGTGTCACGGGCAACTACTGAATATACAATGACTACAACATATACAAGGTCTTAGTCTGAATGAAATAGACAGAGAGCATAACAAAAGAAACTCCAGGGTGCTGCTAGGAAGTCGCCAGGAAAGCAGCTCACCGTGAAGTATGACCACGCTATCAATATCTGGCACCGGCCTGAAAATCATATGGACCAGCCTCCGGACCTCTACAATCAAATATAGAAAATCAAAGAAAGTGCAGCATGAGTACATATATATAAATATGTACCCAGTGAGTATCCCGTCTAATCTCGAAGAAGTAGTGACGAGAGGTCGACTCGATACTCACTAAGGTCCAACAGTCGTAAGGTAAGCAGGATGTAAAGAAAACTGTAGGCATGTAAAACAAATAATCAAGTACATCAATATCCGGCATCAAATAACAATCTCAAATCAAACAAGTTTGATATCCGCCGTGGCGTACGGCCCGATCCCACCCTGGTAGTCTTAATCTCGCCGTGGCGTACGACCCGATCCCACTATGGTAGTCTCAATCTCGTTGTGGCGTACGGCGCGATCCCACCCTGGTAGTCTCAATCTCGCCGTGGCGTACGTCCCTATCCCACCCTGGTAGTCTCAATATCGCCGTGGCGTACGACCCGATCCCACCCTGGTAGTCTCAATCTCGCCATGGCGTACGGCTCGATCCCATAATATAAGCAACCATCACTCTACCGTGGCGTACGGCCCGATCCCATAATATAGTCAATCATCACTCTGCCATGGCGTACGGCCCGATCCCATAATATAATCAATCATCACTCTGTCGTGATTTTCTTATCACACTTAAATCAAGCCAAGTATCACAACGTTCAAAGATAACAATACCAATCACACAAGTATACAAGTCATGTCTATGCTACAACAGGGGAAAACAATAAGCATGTTGTGCCCTAGCTACCCGGACGAAGCAGTAATATCCACTACGTACGGACTCTCGTCACTCGGTGCGTACGTAGCCCCCAAACAAGATCACATAGCAAAAAAGGTTACCTAGAGGGACAATTTCCCTCTTACGAGGTTAGAAAGGAGAGTCACCTCGATAAAAGCACTCTTCGGACCAAGGACCGGATCGAAATATGCGCCCGAAATTCTGAAACTACCCTCGACGGCTCACAGCTAGACAAACATAGCATAATTGAATCAATTTATGCTCCAAGAAATCCCAAATATAGTATTCTTGAAGGTTTTTGAAATTTCGACCCCGGGCTCACGCGTTCGGATTTTGAAAATTCTCGAAGGAATGAACTACCCGAAGCCCAAGGATCGTAATTACATAATTTATTTAGGAGTTCATGGCTAAAACGGGATAATTCACTAATTATCAAAGCCCTAGGATGTCTACCAAATTTCATGATTTTTGATATTTTAATAGATAACTAGTTAGAGTCCATAATAAATTCATGAATTTAGAGAGAAAATCATACTAACATGGAAGGACTTGACCTTGGACAGCTTTTCCCTAGCTTTGAGAAGCTATAATGGAGGTTGGGTATTAAATAATGAAGAAGAATCCTGTAATTGGACATTTAAATACTGCCCAGGAAAACCTTCACTACGATCGCGACATCCGGCCTGCGATCGCGGAGAACAAATGACCCTGGCCCCCAGGAAGCACTATGCGATCGCATATATGGGGCCTGCGATCGCAGAGGGTAGGGAGATAGGCTTATGCGATCGCAGGAGTGAGGTATGCGACCGCACAGAGGAACAGGCAGTAGGGGGGTAGGTGACTTGTGCGATCGCAGGGGTGAGTCTGCGTTGCGCAGAGAGTTGGGAAGGGGACCTTATGCGATCGCGGAGTGATGTCTACGATCGCAGAGAACATTGGATGGCCCAGCATAATTACTTCTCTGTGATCGCATCTCTGCTTCTGCGATCGCAGAGAAGGAAACCAGACAGAAAAGTTTCTGGTTTTTCCAACTTAGCTCACGGGGGTCTAAAACACCACCGAGCCCCCCGGGACCCCGTCCAAAAGCACTGGCAAGTCTGTATTCATGATACGGACTCACTCGAACTTCCGTAACATGAAAAACAACCACGAAACTCAAAATTCAACCCCAAAACCAAATTAATCAAACTTAAGAACTTTGAAATTCTAGAATTCATTACCTTACGTCGGACGGGTCTATACTACTCGGACCCCAGATTTTGCAGACAAGTCATAAATGACTATTCGGAACTATTGACGGTCTCGGAATTCCATTCGGACCCCGATAGCATGAAGTCCCGTTCCAGGCCAAATTCTAAACTTAAGGAAATCCTAATTTCCATTTCGGGCGCCGAAACGCTCCCGAGTCATCAGAAACCCGAGACGAACATACGCCCAAGTCCGAAATCATCATACGGAGCTACTGGAGCTGTCAGAACTCGATTCCGAGGTCGTTTTCTCAAAATATTAACCGAAGTCAAACTTGGCCAAATAGGCCAGCCTTAAGGAACCAAGTGTTCCTAAACCATCCAAATTATTCCCAAATCCCGGACCACCCGCTCCCACGATTCATAAAATACGAATAGCCGCTATGGAAGGTTTCATATAAGGAAACGGGACCCTGATATGCAAAACGACCGACTGGGTCGTTACAAATCCATTAACGAAACTCATCCATTAATTTGATCCATAATTTCATCATTACAAATAACTAAAGATAAGAAATTATCAAGCTAAGCATTAGTTAATCCTAGCTCTTGAACATAGAAGATCACAGCCCCTGATGTAGCCTGAACTAGTTCAAAGAGAACAACATTCCCTTTCTTCAGATTATTGTCGACAACAAATTATTTCCACTCATTGACGAGTCTTCTCCGAACACCACTTGTGAGAGTCGCATCCCACTCCTTCCCATTACATCGAAGAGTTGTGTTAACCGAAATAGGAGGAAGATAGCCACATATACTCTTTGGAATAAACTGCAAGAACATAGTGTAAAGACAGGGTTTAGGGTTCATTGCTAGTTGGGATAATCAACAGTTAAAAATCATGAAAATTTAAAATAATAAAGTTACTAGATAATCATGCCTAATGTACGATCTGGGCACTTTCATCCGAAATCATGGATAGAATTCTTCTTCGATCCATCCGCCCACATTCATGTTTAAAGTATTTATTTTGCTTAGAGAGTTGGAGATATGTTGGTCTTGTGTTTAAGAGATATATAAAGAGTAGAAACTTCCAATTTCCCCCAAACGATGTATTTTTACTTTTCACTTTGTTTCCCTTCGAAAACTGTATTTTACATTTGAGTCCAAAAATGTCATCTTGTTTTTCCTCCTAATATATTACAGCAAAATACAACAAATATGATTTTCCTTTTATTATCATGATTTTCCTTTTATTATAATTAAGATTAACCAAAAATATATTATAATTATATATTTAATATTATATAAATAAGGTCATACATATGACCTTAATGAATGAAATTATATAAACGGCTATAATATTACTATGAATCACAAGATGTAATTATCATAGTTCATATGACTACAACAACCTTAGCCGGTGGACTTGTATGGTTGCCATTGGCCGATACGTATGACCTTAATGTATGAAACTATATAAACGGCTATAATATTACTATGAATCACAAGATGTAATTATCATAGTTCATATGACTACAACAACCTTAGCCGGTGGACTTGTATGGTTGCCATTGGCCGATACGTATGACCTTAATGTATGAAACTATATAAACGGCTATAATATTACTATGAATCACAATGATGTAATTATCATAGTTCATATGACTACAACAACCTTAGCCGGTGGACTTGTATGGTTGCCATTGGCCGATACGTATGACCTTAATGTATGAAATTATATAAACGGCTATTATATTACTATGAATCGCAACGATGTAATTATCATAGTTCATATGACTACAACAACCTTAGCCGGTGGACTTGTATGGTTTCCATTGACAGATACGTATGACCTTAATGAATGAAACTATATAAACGGCTATAATATTACTATGAAGCAAAACGATGTAATTATCATAGTTCATATGACTACAACAACCTTAGCCGGTGGACTTGTATGATTGACATTGGACGATACGTATGGCCTTAATGTATGAAATTATATAAACAGCTATAATATTACTATGAATTGCAACGATGTAATTATCATAGTTCATATGACTACAACAACCTTAGCCGGTGGAATTACTTAGTTTCCCTTGGCCGATACGTATGACCTTAATGTATAAAATTATATAAACGACTATTATATTACTATGAATCGCAACGATATAATTATCATAGTTCATATGACTACAATAACCTTATCCGGTGGACTTGTATGATTGTCATTGGCCGATACGTATGGCCTTAATGTATGCCTTCACTTCTCTGTGTGGACAACATCCCGGCGCAAAAGTGGTCATTTAGGTATACATGAACCCATTTTTCCTTCTCCAAATACAACTTATAAAACCAATGCCTTTCATCTAAATTATATTTTTCAATATATTCAGTCCATCTTCTCTCAAACTCAGCAACGTTAATGCTATCAAGGACTAAGGCCTTAAATTCTGCCTTTGCAATCTTAGCATCAAGAAATCTGCTTAACTTCGTAGGCAACTTTGCGAATATGTGCCAAATACAAAATCTATGTACCGTATTTGGCATCAATTCATTTATGGCAGCCTTAATACTATCACATTGGTCAGTCATGATAGCTAATGGACGAACATTGTTTAGAGCCCCAAGCCATGTAGAGATCACCATTTTGTAACTTATTATATCTTCACTAGACATAAGAGCACATCCCAAAAGTATGGACTGCCTATGCTGATTTACACAAACAAATGAAGCAAATGGCATATTATACGGATTCACTATGTATGTTGTATCGAGGCATATTACATCATGGAACTCCTCATATGCAACCTTGGAGTGTGAATGAACCCATACGACATTACGAAGTCGACCAAAACCATCCACATCTACGGAGTAGTAAAATTCCATGTCTTTTTTATGCATGTCACTGAAGAACTTAAGCAATGATTGTGCGTCCCCTTCCTGCAAATGAAGCTTTCTACTCTTCAAAATATAATTTCGACAATCCTTTGGTGTACAACCCAGATTTTCGGAGCCACCGGCAAGTACTTCAGCGACCCTTATATTTTTTGAGGGTCTTAAGCCAGCAATATCTTTGGCTACAAGAGTTCTCTTAAGAGACCTACTAAGCGATCTGTGTCCAGCCATCAATCGCGATAGTACTGGTTCCAATTGATGATTATGTTTTTTAACAACCTTTGAAACACGCCATGAACCATTCTCCTCCAAAACTCCATTTATTCTAGTATGACAGTTCATCCTCTTGGTAACATGCTTATTCCTTGGTTTCCTAGACCTATCACAACCATATTGAACATACCTAACAATATCACCACCATTTTTGTTTGATGTTCTTTTAATAGTGCAAAACCTTGATAATCTTGCATGTTCTTTATAAAAATCAAACATAACATCCTTACTAGTGAACCTCATCCCAGTAATTGGACTAGTTATGAGATCTTCTTCATTGAACTCATTAGACATTTCCTTTTCCTCTCCAGCTTTTGCATCTTCCTCTAAATAATGGTTGTCATCATCATCATCATCATAATCATAATCATAATCATCGTCATCATCAGCAGCGTCGTCAACATGATTTTCTCCATCATTGAAGTTGCCGTCTGAATCAGTGTCGATCGAATCATCTTCATTCATCAAACTGCCGTCTGAATTCAACCCCAATGATATGTGTAATGCATTCCTTAGTTGATCCGACCTAGTTTCTAGGCTGTTATTCGGGTTTAATGGCTCCAAACTAGTTTCTATGTTAGCATTCATGTTTAGGTTAAGAATAAGGGTGGTGAATTATGTGTTTAATGAAAGCTCTATTAACATAAGTGTATGGTATGACAAGTTATAGTATATAATGAAAAAACAATATTATGTATACATACTAGACCTTTGAACTCCCCATCCGTATAAATTGTATTTAGAAAAAAAAATATAATATTATAAATTATATTTTAAAAAAAATACGTAATAATTATACCGTATAAAAGGAAAAATATGAATGCCCGTGCATGAGATAATGATGATTTATGGGATCAATATTTTAAAATAATCAATATTTATTAACTAATTTTGGAGGAAAATATTTTGGAGGGAAAAATGGTCATTAAGCCAATTGTGAAAAGAAGGGCGTATTTCACGGGTGTGGACAAAGTTGACACAATGAGTTTGGCCAAATAGCAGCACTCATATCTTAAAGTTCGAATTTCTACAACTGAAACAATTGTCCTAGAGTTGTAAAAAACAAAATAAATAAGATCTCATTCTCTGTCGCATTTTAAGTTGAAAATATTTTTAAATATACGAATAATATTTTCTCATGAGAAAATGGCTAAAATTCAATATATATATATATATATATATATATGTGTATGTATATACAAGTTTCAAAATTGTAGCACATATTTAAATTGCAATAGTAAAAGTGTGTATTTGTGAATTTTTCGTTGTTAAATGCATGTATATATCTATTTGGGTGTTTGGTTATGCAAACTCAATACGTGACTTTGAAAGAATGGACATTGTAATTGGATGGGGTTACCAAAAGTAGAGTACCTAATTCTAATGGAAGATAAGAAATAAAATTGTATCAAATAAAGTAAAATGTTATGAAAAGGGAAAAATATTATGAAGCTGCAGATTCTTTCTCTCGGACTTACATTTTTTTTAAAGGTGTACGATCTAAACACAGTGAACAACTCAACATTTTATGCATGAATTACAATTTGTAAATTTTAATTGTGCATTATTTTTCACATCTTGTCGATGTAAATGTCCACTAGTGGATTGTACATTTTGCAAACTCTAATTATTGGTCAGCTTTAAGAGCCTATTGGTTGGTGTAGTACGTTTCCACATTTCATTAATGTCACACAATCCAATAGTAGTACTAGTAGATATTTGCATAAAGATGGAAAGACAGTCATTTTCATATGCACACTAAGCATTCTTGACCAAATAATTAGGCACCAGGATGGAAAAGTTCAACACAGAATGTGTGGTCCTTCTTTGAATACTATTTAAATTCATGTTTTTGTTTGTATCTTTTCATCTTTTATTTTTGGGTTTATCTTATTTAAGATAATGATTTGACCTATTAAAATTTTAAAAGAAAGTTAACTAACAAATTTGTGGGCTTATACTACACTTGATACTGTAGGATGGTAATATATGCGCATATATAACATACATATATACAGACTTTTAGATATTTTCTCTGGGACTTCAACTTCAATTACCTTATTTTTCAATTTTAACCAAATATTGTTTTAAAATGCTTGTCACATGCACGAATATGACTAATAACAGGACATTTTAAATAAAAGATTAAGATACATGCGATGCCAAAAGGCTCATAATTGTACTTAAATAAGAATTATGATAATATTTACATAAAAATACAAATGCAAAGTCATTTTCACATGTACCAAATTAGTCACCAAGATTGAAAAGTTCACCAAAGATGCGTGGACTGTGGTTGATTGATTAATCCTCTTATTACTACAAGTTATCACAAAGATCTTCTCAACTACTCTCTGAACTTTTCAAAATTATGTCCTTTTTATTTCTTTCTATTTTGTTGATTTTATCATGTCTATTAGAAAAAACAGAAAAATCGAAATTGAAAGGAAATCAACTTCTAATATGAATTTTTGGCCTTATATATATTACGTGTGATTTTATATTTTACCATCTTAACGAATCAAATGATTTCAAAAAAATCGGTATTAATTAAGTTTAAGTATATCAATTTGAAGTAAAAGAATATACAACAAGTCAAATATTTGATACATCGCTTAAAGCAAACACTTGCCGTTTGATTTTTAAAGCTGTCCACCCTCCATTAAATAATCCAATTTGTAGAGATAATCCCAACTTTTTTCTTTTTTAACATGTTGGACGTATTGTCTTAACTCATCCAAGAAAAATTATGTCGAAATATTATTTTACAACTGTTATCAAGGAGGAAATAGAGGAGAAAAGCAAATAAATACTGGAAAAAGTCTCATTCAATCTAGTAGCATATATATTCAAAGAAGAGAGAACTATTAGTATCTCATGATTGTGGGTGTGTTTGGTAAGAAAGGAAAATATTTTTCAGAAAATCGTAAGGGTCAAAATCAGATAAAAAAGAAGTTCGCATAAAAAGGAACGATAAGGGGTCGAGTAAGCCGAAGTTATATTTATGAGGCAATATGGCGGCGAGTGGCTCGACTATAGCCAAGGTCATACACTCAGAAGGCCTACACGGCGAAGTGGCCATTATGGCGTTTCAGATGGTCAATCTAAAGTATAGTCAAAAGACTTAGGTACTCTGGTTAAGGACCGTTGGGTAAATGAGAATACCTTGTAAAAATACTATGTGAGAGAGTGGAGGAAGAGGGACTCGTTCAATATCACACACATCTTCACTCACAAAAAGAGAAAACATAAGAGCCTGCCTTACAAAGGAGTGAAAGCTCAAAACCCTGATGTTCATATGTAATCATCATTATTGAATAAATGAAGATATGTCTCATCGATGGATTAGTGAACTTTTTCCTTCTTTTACTTTGCATTGTTATGTAATGTTATCCAATATATTATCTCATCTTATATCATGGGCCTCAATAGCGGTCATAACTGATTTTTAAGTCCAACCATGTTAACTTTCACTCGCTTATAATTTTTTGATCTAAAATTAATTATCTTTGGCTAAGATTTATCCTTCTTCTCATCATTTAATTTAGTTTAGCAAAAAGGCTTTAAAACGTTTTGGTCAAACAATTTGACGTCATCTGTGGGGATTTTTTAGCCAAAGTCTTAATTTCCTTTAGATCTAAATTTGGTCCTAGCTCTACTACCCCGTTCGTGGTAGTTTCACCCTTTCACTTTGCACGCAGACTTGAGAAACTTACAAGCAAGCCCATGAAACTAAATCAACCAAGATCATATCCTCGCGCGAGAACGGGGCTATGCTTGATTTATGTACAAAAACCACGTCGTGCCGCAGTAGCAGATCTGTGCCTCTATACCATACGCGCATTGCATTGCCTTACGCGGATTGCATTCCCTCTCGTAGTATGGAGCTGCGCATGTTGTGTAATTCTTTGACATGATAAACTATCTCCACCCGTATGTTTGTGGTATAACTTACATTTCTGTTTTGTTTGTGCACCCGGTGCTCGCTCGAATTGGGACTCGAACGTGAGAGCCTAACGGGCGAGGTGATCCGTCAGCCCATGCAGTGCCAAAGTTTAACTAATGACGAGGCTAAACACGAGGCTAAGGTCAGATCTGGGGCCAACATTCAAGTATGGAGCAGACGAGCCGTTCCACGACGTATCCCTCAATTCATTTCCAACCGAACGAAGGGACTTCCCAGATCCAAGTAGCGGAGAAGGGACCTACGCAGAGAACATGACCGCTCCCCCCCCCCCCCCCCCCCCCCCCCCCCCCCCCCCCCCCCCCCCCCCCCCCCCACACACACACTCATCAACCAATTAGCCGAGGTAACAAACAGTTTCGTTTAGCTTTACTTGCTATTCCTTTTTTCAGAATGAGACAGGAACAGGGGCATCCTCCAGGATAGGCGAATAGGGAACACATGCCATCAAAGTAGACCGCTAAGAAAATGCTCCACGCAATATCATCCTGCAAGCAACGGCCAATCGAAGTGCCCTCAATGAGTTGGTACTCAACGCCACAAAGGAAAAGTCCGTATAGACTGGGACTGAGTTACCAACCCGAAAAACATACGAGCCCCTCCAACGTACAGACAGAACACAAGTGCGCAAAACTCACCCACGCATTCGCCAAAACAACCCTACGACGACATGACCGGTCAAATCTAACCTCGTGCAAATATCAAGGTGTCTCGAAGCTTGTGCAAAACGTTCATCGCCCGGCCTATCAACTACCTCCCCATGCCGAGAAATGAAGGGACTAGATAGACTGGACCTCTTTCCAACTCATGCATAAACCATGCAGTAACATATAAAATTCTCCAACGAAAAAGCAAGCGAGACAGCATGCGACATTCTTACGTGACTCCACCAAGTTTACACATCACGCCAACACAGGAAATGTGTTCGACCTCTTTTGAGTTAAAAACTCAAAGCTCGATCTTACTCGAACTCATTACGGGTCACATTCAACCTCGTTCGAATTCACACCTACGCACCCCCGTCCATCGCTAATTGAAAGTTAAATTCGGCCTCGTTCGAATTAACAAGACAAAGTTCGACCCCGCTCAAACTCGTTACGGGTCACAATTCGACCTCGTTCGAATTCACACCCAG
>ML247387.1:32752-43647 GCA_005239495.1 Nicotiana undulata | reverse complement strand
GGGGGGGGGGGAAGAGATGGAAAAGCTCAAACGTACGGTCATAGTTTCACTCCTTAGGGAACCCGGCAGGGTTCGACACCACGTGCTCCGTCCTCACATAGAAGAAGGTCTCCCAAAAGCGGAGATTGGTCTTACCGTCAATTTTCACCACCAATCCCTTGGTCCCACGATGACGAAGATGTAACATCGTGCCCTTGTGAAAACTTGGAGCGAAAAGGTGAAGCAGGTGGCGAAGAGAAACACCTCGACTTTCTAGTTTCGCGTACTTGTTGAGCGTGAGGAAGAGCTTGTATATGTACGACGAGAGCTAGGTTGGGCATACCTCATAGTAGCGGCAAAAGTCCTTCACCAAGGCAGCGACGATAAAACATTTCAGCAGGAAAAAAAAAGAGGTATAAGAACGAGGAGAAGGAGTAGAAGAAGTGAGGGATTTCTTTAAATCAATGAGGAAACACAGGACCCAGATGAAAATTCTCCCCTATTTATAAGGATATAGGCACCCTGAGCGGGAAAACCAAATGCTGCCACATTAATTCCAAAAAGTTAGAGGCACAGGAAACGACGTAACGTATAGGGAACGTGCGCCATAATGACGCATGACGAATTAATGACATCTCAAACTGACGCAACGGTCTGGTGCGGCTCTCGAAGCGTCACATCATTATCTCGCCATGGAGTATTCGCCCATCGACCAAAGTGCTCAGATTTCTTAACTTTCGAACCAGCGAGGTCCGCCATCGAACTCTCCCAATGACGACCCCAACAGACGGAGGTACTAACTGTATGGGTCAAAATCTTATCAAAAAGAAGTTCGCATAAAAAGGAACGACAAGGGGTCGAGTAAGCCGAAGTTATATTTATGAGGCAATATAGCGGCGAGTGGCTCAGCTATAGTCGAGGTCATACACTCAGAAGTTCTACACGACGAAGTATACATTATGACATTTCAGAGGGTCAATCTAAAGTATGGTCAAAAGACTTAGGTACCCTGGTTAAGGACCGATGGATAAATGAGAATACCTTGTATAAATACTAGGTGAGAGAGTGAAGGAAGAGGGACTTTTTCACGACCCAATTTAGCCTCCGATAGGTATCGTGACGGAACTTAGTCTCTACGACTAGGTAAGCCTAATATTATGGGAACAACTTTAAGAAAACACAATAAATAAGGAAATAAAGGCATAATCTAAATAACAAAACGGTGCCGCTCGGCATATACAAAAATATTCTCCCAATGACCCCGAATGTCACTAAGTCACAAGCCTATAAACTACTGTAGCTCTAAACAAAAGTCTGAAAATACATAAATAGACTCTAGACGATGAAGTAGAAGGGGACTCTGAGGATTCTGCGGACGTGGCAGAATTACCTTGAAGTCTCCTAGAAATCAGCAACGCGTACTATCCTCGAGGATGATATCTCGTACTTGGATCTGCACATGAGAAAACATGTGCAGGAAAGGGCATGAGTACACCACAATGGTACCCAATAAGTGCCAAGCCTAATCTCGATCAAGTAGTGACGAGGTCAGGTTAAGGCATTACCGGAGTAAATATAATAAATTAAAATGGTAAAAGAGATAAGTAAATTATACAATAAACAGTTAAAGAAAATTCTCGAAAACTTAACAATCAACGGAGCCCTCGGCTCAGAACAAGGTAAACACAAGGTGGAATCTCCCGGGATACCGTCCCATGGTTCCAAATAATTATGAAATACAGGGGGATCTCCCGGAATACGTCTATAGTTCCAATTTAAATATGCAGTGCTGGGGGATCTCCCGGAATACGTTTGTAGTCCCAAAATAAATATGCAGTACAAGGGGATCTCCCGGAATACGTCTGTAGTCCCAAAATAAATATGCCGTGCAGGGGATCTCCCTAAATAGTCCGTAGTCCCAATTTAAATATGCGATGCAAGATAAAATGACAAGTATGGCATCGAATTTATACCGTTCGTACTTATTACAGAATAAATACAAATTTACTTTCTAATAACAAAATAATAAAAATCTAATAATTTTGAGAGACATAGAATTAAGATATGAAGGCCAATAATATATAAAAATATAAAGTTTGGCTATTTATTTTAGAAGACTATTCAAAATATATTTACCCCTCAGAATATTCTCAGTTAGTAAATATGCAACATAGTTACTCTCAATCTTATGGATGAACTTTAACTTTTTATTCGTTAAAACTTTTTGGGGGTCTACGGTGCTAATTAATAAATTTGACACATGATTTAAGTAAGATTTGTTGGATGAGCCCGATCATTGGACTTTAGACGTGTTTAAAGCGTAAAAATAGCACGGGTTAGCCAGTTTCGGACTAGTCATTCAAAAATAGCCAGCGTTGCAAAGTCATTAAAATATAGCTACTATTTTGCTACAACATGAAAAGTTCTAGCATAATATACTGGAGATCGGCGCACCTGTGTATGAACTTCCAACATATTATGCTGGAACTCCAACACGTGAAAAGTTCCAGCATAATATACTGGAGATTGGAGCAGATGTGTATGAACTTTCAGCATATTATGCTGGACCGGTATATTATACTGGAATTTCAGTATATTATGCTGAAGTATTTTCCGTTTTTTCAATAGTGTTTTCGTTTAGATTTATCTTTACATGAAAAATGATAAAATTTCGATTATTTTGAAATTATGACTATTTTTGAATGATCACTGTTTATAAATCTGATTATTTTTTAATTTCTCCGGTTTCAAGCGTACAGCCGAACGCCTGAAAATTCATCGTGTGAGTCTCATGTCATTTTAATAGTGTCTTGCCAAAGGATAACCAAGTCATGAAAAAACCTTTTAAAATACTTAAGAGGAGTAGATATTTCTTGATAGCTACAAATAAAGTGAAGTGAGACCTCTGACAAAAGTAAATAAATAGAGTAATACTAACACACCCACCCCCACATATTGGAACACCTTTCAGGTACAATAAGGCAAGTAGAACTTCTTTTTCTCTTCTCTTTATTATTATCATGCTAAAAGCAGCAGCCCCTAAAGTCCAAACTTCTATATTTTCTGTCTTCTCCACTTGCTCTCTTCTTACTCCAACCCCCCTCTTCCCCTTTTTTTTAAGCTTACTCAACCCCTTCACCCCAAAAAAAAAAAAACCATCTTCTTGTTTGGTTGCCAAACATAGAAAGATGAGAATTTGATCTTCCATAAAACAGGCTTTGGAAAGAAAGAGTGAGAGAAAGACTGCTCTATTAACCAACCCCACCTCCCATATTTTTCTACCACCCCAAACCAAGCTGAATTTCCTTTTATTTATGTGTTCTTGATTAGCTGAGAGCAATTTTTTTGTTGGGGTTTGGAGTTTTTTTATTTTTTTCATTTTTATGTTGTGATTGACAAGAGGGAGGAAAAAGCTAAGAAGTATGTTTGGGAGGGAGTGTTGGTGTTGGGACAATTACAATGTCTCTGATGATTGTTATCCACTTGAACCTCACAAATTTTCTTTGCCTTCACCCCTTCCTATATGGCCTCAAGGTATATCTGCTTCAAATTTCTTCTTCTTCTTCTTCTTCTTCTTTTTTTTTTGTATTTTTGTCATCTTATTTTTCTCTGTATTTGTCAGTCATCTCTCCGTTGACCTTTCTCTCTCTCCTCTCTCTTTCACACGCAGAAATAGTAACTCTTTGCATGGTATGTTAAAACATTTCAAGAAATGGTGGATTTGATGATTGATCATTTATTTGAAAAAGAAAAAAGATGGTTCCTTTAACTTTAATTTAACTCAATTCTTGTAGAGTTCTTTATGTTCTTTCATTATTTTAGTTGAAGCAGAAGATCATTTCATTAATAGGAGGTGTTATTCTCATTTATGATCAAATGGTTCAATTAACTGAAGTTATCACTTTCAACTAACAAAATTTCTGCTCCTCTAATTTTCTATTTCTTTCTCTTTCTCTTAATCATGAACTTGGTCAAAGGTTTGGTCAAAATTTGAATACTTGGAAGTTCAAATCTGCACGCTGAAGAATTAGTTTTATGTTTTTTTTTTCCTCCAAATTTTTGATTAAATTCTTGGTTCTGCTCCATTTTTTATTTAGGATAATGTTTTCCTATGTTGTTTTCTTACAATTTGTTCCTTTTGAATGATGTTAGACAAAAAACTAGAGCTATTGCAGATAAGAAATCCAAGTAGTAATGGACTTATATAGGTGTGAATGAGCATTATTTGATTCAAGATTCTTGTTTGCTTTTAATGGCAGCTGTTTCTTCATTTGTTTTGAAGAAAATCCTCTCTAATATGCATATTATAAATATTATTAAAAAAAAAAGACTCTTAGAAGGATAGAGAGAAGGGGATTCAATGAAAAAGCTTTATGCAGAAGTGCTGCAACAAATGCTGAGTTTGCTTATGTACAGGTGCTGTTTTTGTAGGCAAAGGTTTTGCTACAGGACGAATATGCTTAGGTGAAATTGAAGCTGTTCAAATCACCAAGTTCAAGAAAATTTGGGGTTGCAGCACATCATTTGGGAAATCAAATTGCTTCTCCTTTTATAAGCCGGATGAAATTCCACAAGGATTTTCAAGCCTCGGTCACTACTGTCAGCCAGATGGTGAGCACTTAACTGGCTATGTTCTTGCTGCAAAAGACTTATCTGTGAATCATAATCCAAAAGACAATGTCCAAGATTCATCTTCAAAGCTTCCTGCTCTTCAAAAACCTCTGAGCTACACCTTGATTTGGAGTTCAGACTCCCAATACAATGGAAGCGGTTATATTTGGTTGCCAAATGCACCAGTTGGTTATAAATCTATGGGATTCGTGGCTTCTGTTGAGCCTAATGAACCTGATCCTGATGAAGTTAGATGTGTCCGTGCTGACCTGACGGCAAAATGTGAGGCGTGTGAGATGATGTTTAGTTCAGATACCATTTTCCCGAGGGACCAATTTCAAGTTTGGAAAACAAGACCTTGCAAGAGGGGCATGCTGTGTAAAGGGGTTTCTGTCGGTACATTCTTCTGCAGTACAACCTTCAGTTCTGGAGATGAACTCGATAATATTGCGTGCTTGAAAAATATCGACTCTTACCTACATGCAATGCCCAATCTCGAGCAGATCCATGCGCTCATCAAGCACTATGGACCGACAGTTTATCTTCATCCAGATGAGAATTATTTGCCCTCCTCGGTCCCGTGGTTCTTCATTAATGGAGCTCTCCTCTACAAAGATGGGAGGAATAGCGGTATAGCCATCGACTCTAAAGGCTCAAACTTGCCTGCTGGTGGAGAAAACGATGGTGAATATTGGCTTGATTTGCCAAATAAGGATGATGCAAATCGAACCAATGTCAAATGTGGGAACATTGAGAGTGCAGAGCTCTATGTTCATGTTAAACCAGCTTTAGGAGGAACCTTCACGGACATTGCAATGTGGATATTCTGCCCTTTCAATGGACCGGCTACCCTTAAGATTGGGTTGTTGAGTTTTGCTTTGAATAAAGTAGGAGAGCATGTTGGTGATTGGGAGCATTATACACTCCGTATCAGCAACTTTTCTGGTGAGCTCTCGAGTGTGTATTTCTCGGAGCATAGTGGTGGTGAATGGCTAGACGCCTGCAACTTGGAGTTTATCGAGGGAAACAAGTCAGTTGTATATGCATCAAGAAATGGCCACGCAAGTTTCCCACATCCCGGCTGCTATCTTCAGGGCTCTACTAAACTCGGGGTTGGAGTGAGGAACGATTGTGCCCGTAGCAAATACCATGTAGATTCTAGTAGCAAATATCAAATTATTGCTGCTGAGTATCTTGGAGAGGGAGTTGTTTCAGAACCACCATGGTTGCAATATATGAGGGAATGGGGTCCAACCATCATATACGATGGGCGATCAGAAGTGGAAAAAATAATCAAGCATCTTCCCTTTTTTATGAGATTTTCAGTAGAGAGTCTCATTGAGTTATTTCCAACTGAACTATATGGTGAAGCAGGGCCAACAGGACCAAAGGAAAAGGACAATTGGTTGGGGGATGAAAGATGGTAGTGGGTAGGCAATGTGTTTGTGCTCCTATTACTGAATTGGTCCAATCCCCTACCATTTCTTGCATACATTGGATTGTGAGAAAGCTGCCAGTAGTAGCTATACTTGGGGTTAATGAAAATCCCAGCTTAGGGGTATCCATTGTATCTATATTGATGGATTATCCAATTCTATGTAAATTGTAACAGCAATCATACATTTGCATGATTAATGTTGTTTTTACAGTAATCAAATTCAAGATCCACAAACTAATTAAGATTCATCTTCAAGTTGTCGCCCAAGATTTATTCAGCATAAATCAGCACACTGAAGGCTGTTAATTAGAATAAGAAGTTTCCCTTTCTATAGAATAGAAAACATACACAGCTAAACAGACATGCTCTGTGCTGAATATACTAAAAAGAACATAAAGAAGGCAACGAGAATCCAGCAGTAATTTTGAACAAAATGATATTAATAGGCATCACATCCTGTAATTGCATTCAACTGTTAAAAGCTGCAAGTGGTAGCAGAAAAAGAGGGCTTTTCTTCTTTGCAAAACGACAAGCGCTACAACCAGTTTGGACGAAAGAGACATTTCTCCTATCTGTGGTCAAAATACAATTGATGACAACATTTTAACTTTACATAAGGCCAATCTCCAAAAAGGCACTTACTTCTCCTACCCTATCCAAAAAAGAGTATTCTTTATCCAACTATGGCTGAAACATAAAACAGAATGCTATTCACCCCTAAAAATTATATTGAATTACAACAGAAGTTGGAAACAAAAAGAAGATAATTAGTATAAATACATAGACAGCATCACTTTGCTGATCTGCCATCCCTGTTGTTAAGGCCCTCCCAACTTATCTCCTGAGCACATTCCCCACAAACAGTGCTACAACCCCATTTGGTTCCTTGACTTCTAAGTGTAAGCAAATGTGATAAGTTTGTGCACTTCCTTGGTACCAAACGGCATCTTGAACCCCCCATTGAAAATACAAGATTACTGTCCTCTGGCGGCAAAAGGGTGGCGGTGGAAACCACTGGCTTTTGCTTTGGCAATGATTCAGAAGTAGAGACATGCTGACGCTCAGCTACGGGTTCATCAGGCGAAATTCGCCTCTCTTCCCATTCAATAGATCTCCGGTACACTTCCCACGCCATTTCCTGCTCTTCTTTTGATAGCTTTTCATCCTCGTTCTCTTGCAAGAGACTCTCGTGCAAATGATAATTTGCAATCCACCTGAAGAAACGAGTTACCTATTAAACATTCTTCTTTTAACAATGAAGTGATGACTTATCGACTAAAATGGGTTGCCTCAGTAAATGGACATTGGGCCTAACTCAACCCCAAAAGCTAGCTTATGAGGTGAGGATTGCCCAAGACCATATAAGGAGACCAAGAAACTCAAATCCCGCCGATGTGGGACAACTCAATACCCCCCTCATGCCCAAGTCTGCAAATTGGAGTGTGGACAACATAAATGGGGGCCCAAATCGGTAACAATAATTGGGATGGGTCTGGCTCTGATACCATGATAAATGGACATTGGGTCTAACTCAACTCCAAAAGCTAGCTTATGAGGTGAGGATTGCCCAAGACGATATAAGACCAAGAACCTCAAATCCCTCCGATGTAGGACAACTCAACAATAAGTACACCCAGAAAGAAAATCAAAAGCTTGAATATTTCGCTGCAAAAGACCATCCTGACAAATATACAAGTAGGGACAGATGACTTGATGTCTTTTAACCCATTAGACATTGTAGGTTATGGTTTTAGCTGACAACCACTGCATTAATTAAAAAAGCGAACACCTAAAGAAAGTAAACAGAAAAGAGGAGAAGCAGCAGCTCATCATATAACCCTAAGTCAAAAATATGGGTCATTCTAGAGAGAGCTAACACTTGTATTAAAGATGGGGCATACTTGGTTCTGGAGGAAACATATACAGTCAACATGTCAGCTCAGTAGTGAAAGCACTGCAAAATTATTGGCGAAACTAGAGCAGTAAAATATGAAGAATCTCCGACAACAAAAGGCATTTGCTCAAAAATTCTAGCGTATTATGAGCTCGACATATGAGAGAACCAAAGGTGCTTGGTAAAATTCATCGTTTCTTTTTTCATAGGTTAAGCAGGGCTATTAGTGCCTGGATTTAGTTACATATAATTTTTAGCCGGACCACGGTACTAATATTAAGGTCCAATGGGGCCTGTCAAATACTAAAATAGGAAGAAAGTGACCCCAGTCGGCCAAGGAATCAGCTTATCTATGTTTTTTCCAATTTTGAAAGATGGATATCATGACAAGGCAGGTCAAGGCAGATCAAGAGGACCTGGATATTTAAGCTAGATTACCACACATTCAGTTGCATCACAAAAATGGGCACTTCAAAATAAATTAATAGAGTCCAGCCTGATAACCACAGAAGAAAATTAACAAAAAGACACTTCCCTCAGAGCTCCAGCTCCAGGTGCAAATAAGTAATCCAATAGAGGAATAAAGTTGCAGTAGAAGTTTTGTCAAACCCTAAATGAGATATCTTCTATACCCTCAATTCTCTTTCTAAAATATTCTCGGTTTCATCTTAGCCAAATAGTCGAGAAAAGTATACCCTCTTACCAAAAGATCCATACATGGTTCTTTCCAAATAAAAGGAATCCAGATGAAATTCTTGGATGAAAGGCCATCTGATAGAGTTGAAAAAACAGTCTAGCAATTAATTTATGTCAGTTGCATTATAGCTTTTAGGGAATCTCAACTCTTACTGGATCCAAAAAGAGGAACACAGTCAATCATTTTATTGTTTGCCTGTTCATCCAACAAGCACAATGTCTAAGACGATTAACAGTCAGTTTACCTAAGAACCCAATATAGCAATTCCAGCTATCGGATGTCATAAAAATGAGCCAGTAAAACTTGTATTTCTATTTTGTGTATAAATCAATCTAACAAGGAAAAAATTTTGTTTTGGAAACCAGAATTCACAATAAAGATAGTTAACTTAAAATACTTACAAAGCTCATTAAATACAATAACCTTTCAACAAATGAGCATAAAGATGCACATCTAAATTTATGTAATTCTATCCAGTACTTAAAAATCTAAAACTAAACAAGAGTACAAAAGGGAAATATTATTTATTGGATGACAAATAAAGTCAGTTTTAATAAGTTCAAGGTACTTGCACATTTAAAAGTGATGAACGGTCCTATTCTCTCACTCCAGCTGATGAATTGTTATGTGCTTCTGTTCCTGTTTCAGCTGGTGCAAGGCTGAAATCAGACAACACCCGAGTTGATTACAGAAACTACCGGTCTCTTTCAACGTTGATATATCAACAAGTTGATTTTAAGAACAGTGCAATAAAGGAGAACTATGAAGAACTTCCAGACACCCAGTTTCTCTAAGCAATAAGTTTGTTGAAATGGATAGGATTATGCATAAAAAGGAAAAAAGAAAATAGGAAAAGGGTACTTACTTAAACTGAACTAGACAAATAAAAACAAATTGGGCCTTTCTAATTGAAGTTAATCAGTCGCCCTCAGAGGTTTTGGATATTTTCTCCTAAGTCTAAAAAAACAGACTATTATACTATTAATCAGAAAGGTAAAAAATTAAAAGTGAAATTAGAAGGAAAACAAACAGACACAGAAAACCACAAAATCTATGTTCCAAAGAAATCGTTAATAACAAAGCAAGAAAAGAACGTCATACCGTGGATGATGGCTGTCAATCAAACTTTGCATTAGCTTGTCAGAAGTAGAGCTTCCATTTGGAAAGGTTAACTTTTGTTTCGAAATACTTCCAACATCTACAGTTGTGTTTGCTTCACCAGCATGTTCTCTTGCTTGCTTCAACTCCAGAGGTATATCAGAGCTTTCATCATCTCCGAATTCAAAAAGATGTAACATCTCCTCTTTGGATATAGTTCTATGTACTTGTTGTCTGTCAACCACCCGTGCCGCAAGACCTTCCTTTGTTACCTGCTTAAATTATCCACTTAAATAATTTATGAAATAAAAGCTATTCTGACATGAGCTCTTCTTGGATTCTTCTTTTTACCTGACGCTTGTATATCTTCTCCTCCATCGTTCCATGTGCCAGTAAACGGTAAGCAAAAACAGGTTTTGTTTGACCATACCTAAAATGTACGAGCATTCTGGCTAAATATATATTCCAATAAAACCTGGGTGTTTTATTACACACAAATTTGAAAGACATACCTCCAAGCTCGATATATAGCTTGAAGATCATGAGTTGGATTCCAAGAGCCATCAACTATAATTACACGGTTAGCAGCATAAAGGTTGATACCCAGAGATCCAGCTCTAGTAGATATTAAAACGCATTTAACCCTTCTATTTAATGGGTCGTTAAAACTATCAACAAGTCTCTGCCTTTCAGATGATTCTGTTCTTCCATCAATCCTGTTGTCCAAAAGGAGGTGAAAACTTTTGTTCAGTGACACGTAAAAGCAAGAAATAGAAGACAAACCACATCCTCAAAGAAAAGCAAAATAACATTCACCACTAGCATCCATTATAATAACCTTCTCCATCTATCCCAAAAAGATAGTGATATTTGGCTTCCTGGTCGTCAAACCGGACAAACTTTGACTAAGAAGTTTACAAAAATAGTGCACAATACAAAATTTTATGTTTCAAAACTACAAATTTCTAAATCAATGGGTTACTTTTGTTCCAAAGAAGACATCCATGAAGAAAAGAGGAAACGGTGGCAATTCTAGTTCAGATGGAATTCGAGGATAAATTAAATAAGGCAAAGTTTCCTTTGAAATAAACCTACTTATTTAATTGATCTCCAGTTACCAAATTAACTTTGATATTCTGTTTATCACAATCAAAAGGAAGAGCACACTCCCCCCCCCC
>ML247387.1:11097-25294 GCA_005239495.1 Nicotiana undulata | reverse complement strand
CCCCCCCCCCCCCCAATCAGTAAATGCATTAAACAATGCCAACTTAACACATCTCCCAGGGATCTTCCTGCTTTAACTTTCTTCTTTGCTCCATTGTGGCACAGTGGTGGATAAGTATGTGATAGTGGCTCTGTGTCCAGCTCTCCCAATGGAAAAAAGTTGGTACTATCAATTGCAGCTTTTTACCAGTAGGTTGAACTTTTGGACTTTTAATATACATTATTTCATCCAAAGGAACCAGTAAATTAAGAAACATACAAATAAGAAAGTACCTGAGCCAAGGCTTGATACCCGGCAAAAAAGGATCTTTTCATTATCTTCTCACCAGAGACCTTGTCCTTTGTGAAGCCATGAACATCTAGAAATCTTTTATACAATTTTCGCTGTAGAGGAGAAAGCTTTACAGACATCACAAACACAGTTTTTGGCGGCAAATCCATCTTTACGACATTCATGTCCATTCGTTGAACAAATCCTTTTAAATGCTCATAGAGAATATGAGATCGCTGATTCATAATCTTAACATCATCAGCTGTAGAATTGGTGTGTTGACCATTTTCTATCGGATTCTGAAAGCTGCATCAGGGGGTAATATCATCAAAACGCATAAAGAGGAAAGTGAAAAAGTGCAGTGAAAAGAAAAGATGCCTTGCCGGTTTCTAAATTCATGACTGCTGCCAAGAAATCCTTCTCTTACAAAATCAACCATCTGTCATGACATCAAAATAATGAGACTACATTTCCATATAAATGTCTGTACTAAATATAACAGCTTCATTATTGCCTTACACAGTAGTACTCCATCAAATTGTTTTGAAGAGGAGATCCAGTTAATGCAATCCTTCTCTGGCACTTGACTTGTTTCAAGGCTTGAGTTACATCAGCTCTGGTATTCTTGATAATATGAGCCTCATCACAAACAAGTATATCTGGCCCATCCTGACAAATGGCAGATATTTGAACAATGAATTCAGAAAATAGGTCATGAGATGAGAAAAAATTTAGCATCAACCAGAAGTTCAACCAAAAAAGGAAAAGTTCCACTAAAGGAAGAAAAAAACCAAAAAGAATGGAATGGAGAGGACTATAAAACTGTAACACTAAGAGCATGGAGGAGCTTTCACAAATCCAAGTCAATAAACCTTAAGAATCAACTACATTCATTTCAAACAGCAAAAGAAGAATCCAGTGCTCTGCTTTGAGTGCTTTCTACTTCCAGAGTACCGGTAGGAGTTTATTGTGCATTACTAACATTTCAAATTCAAGTGGGTTAACTGAGAATGAAATATCTTATGCTCGACTTCAACTAGAAGCATCCCTGCTCTAGTTTTACAGTTTTACCTTTCAAAAAAAAGGATGTTGATGCAGGGGAGTGAAGATGTAAAAATTCCTATCAAGATGGAGATGCCGATGGTCATGGTGAATATTAAAGAGCACTATAACGGCCACAGTAATAATGAATGACAGACAATTGGGACGGAAATCTATCGAGAGAGCTGAGGTATTGACCATCTTTCCGGAGGGGTGGAATGGAGATGGAGCCATGTCCTCAGGTCAGGTTGACGTCCCGAAGCCTGCTTAAATCCAACTCAAATGATTTGAACTTAAGATCACATTTGCACAAGGGTAAAGAGGAAGAAAAGATCTCAAATAAAGGAGTTAAGCCAGGCCACTGGCAGAATAATAACATGGATAGAGAATATATAAACACAGGTCCACAAGGAAAAGATTAGAAGAAATCATCAAGGTAAAGAGGACAGCCCACTAACAGTCCCAAGCAAAATTACCTACCAGTTTCTAGTGATCTATGCACATAATATATGCAGCTAGCAGATAATTTGAAAAGACTGAACACTGACCCGTTAGCATCTCAATCTCATCACTCCAGAAAGCACAAATGCTTAGTTGTTGTACACCAGATTAGAGTGCTAAAGAAGCCATGGGGATTTCAACCAAGCTAGAACATACAACTTGTGGCATGCAACCCAAAGGGAGTGGGAGTTAGAAGTACCTTTAGAACTTGCGTAAAAAGAATGGTGTTCGTCATATACACCGATGGAACCTTATATTTACTGTGTAATAGAGCTGGCTTAACCATGCAAGACGAGAATAAAGATCGGAATCCCTAGATGGATGAAGAGAAATATGATGCAGCTAAGAGCATCGACTTTCAAGGTTCTGAAGGGGAAGCCTTCTAATTATTCATGAGGAGCCACTACAGGAGGGTACAACGGAACCAACAATTGGGAGCAAGGTAACCAAATAGCAGAAGCAAAAAGACAAAAATGGATTGAAGAAATTGGAATTCAAATACAATGAAAGTTCAGAGAAAGGGTAGGGGTAACAAGAAATCAACAACCCCAGATGAAAGTCAAATTACTAGTGGGATGTGATGGCTCAGTAATCCATATAAGCGTAAAAACACAGAAACTCCAGGTCAACAAATGGCAGCCAAATCTTTTGTGGATTCAACAGATAAAACTGGAGAATTGGACACCATGGATGGTCGATAAGCCTGGGGTCAAAGAACAGTGTCAAAAAGCAGCAGGAAGGAGAGAGGGGATTATAGTCTTATGGGATAGAGGACTATGGAGTGCATAGAACAAAACTGCAGCAGCTTCTCCATCTCATTCATATTTGAAAGTGTGATAGAAGAATTCAGATAAGCTTTGGATTACGTGGCCACGGGACAGATGTAAAAGAGAAAATATGTGGCTAGAGCCAGCAGCAATTGAGGCCTACAGATCCCCTGGGTCATTATGGGTGATTTCAACACTACAAGATACAGGGATGAAGAGACAAAGCACAATAAGAGAATTAGGGCAATGAGGCAGTTTTCGAAATTTATACAGGACTTTGACTCTAATTGACCTCCACTACATGGTGGAAGACATACCTGGTCAAGGGATGGTGGCAGAACTATTGAACTTGTAAATAGGGCCATGTTGGGCTGGATTGGACCCAGCCAGTCTGTAATTTCCCAACCCATCCCCCCTCTCCCTTTGCAGTCCCTCCCTGCTGCTTCCACAAGCAACACAGGAAATCCCCTAAAGCTTCCGATATTTTCAATGGCATCAAAAAACCAGCAGCGGAAATAGCCAAAAAATCAGTTCCAGCACCCACATCTCCGGTGGCCTCCACCTCGCCACAGACTCCGACATGCCACACCTCCACAGACTCATGTATCAAATGGAAAATAGGACTTAAATGCTGCTGAGACTTCCATCTCTACCAATCTTTTCAAATTCAAACCTTGCGCTCCGTTCTGCTCAGTGACCATACTCACTCTTGAATTCTCACCCAACATTTCTCCAACCACCAGTACTAAGAATACTATTTTCGACCCAATTACTAAAATCAATAATCTTGACTCATCTATGGTAGACTTAGAATTAGGACTGTTCAGATCTACCACTGAAAATAATGTCCTTATAGCTGGCTAAGCCATTTTTCCCCTAGCTATTCAGGTTACTCTGAGAAACCATGTTTCTTTCCTGAAAACATCTAACATTGGTGCTAACACTAACAAACGGGGACGGTGCTAACTACACTAATGTAGTAGGTTAGCAACCCTATACATACACATGTATATTCGAGAATTTGATATGAAAATTAAATTAGATGAAAGATTGAGTACTGAAAATGCATGCTGATCTAGAAAACTGAAACTTCTGAACTTAATATCACAAGACATACAAAATAAATTAAACTTTTCAAAAACTCCTCACTGCCTACTACACAAAGGTTGAGAAAATACCTTTATATAAGGTTGTGTTAGGAGATAAACAGAAGAAAATGATAATGACCTACCTACAATAGACAGATGTAAAAGAAGAGGACAAAGATGCCTCGGTGAAAAGAAACAACAAGAAAGAATAGATTAGAATGAACACTCTTGTTTCTAGACTTTTGGGACCATTTCTAGGAAGCTACCACTTGGAGAAATATACTACAGCATTACCTGTTCCTAATTACGTCTAACACAAAATAAATTACAACATTTTAATTTTGCAAAATAATCAATACATGTTGAAGTGTGTGACTATCTCACCTAAAAGTATAAGCTGTTAGAGAGAGCACACTTTATTCATTTAATTGTCTCTTCAACACATCCCCTCACGTGCAGGCTTCATTCATCTTTTTATTAGTCAAGCACGTGGAAATTCATTTTTTATAATGGTACCTATGATACTCGAAATCAGGGCCTTTGCCTGCTCTAATATCATATTGAAGTGTGAGAAGAGAGAGCATACTTTATTCACTTAACTGAGTCTTCAACAATATATAAGAAAGACAGGAAACACTATATCCTCAATTATTACAACAAAATTATAAAACTTATGTCATTAATAATTTTTCAATACTAGATATGTAAAATCAGAAGGTTCCTCTATTCATTATAGAGCAATGACAACACAACTTCGGCACATGCATACAAGTTAGCTCTACCTGATAGAGCCTTTTGGAAGAAGCGAATGCACCCCCAGGTAAATCCACACAGCATTTCCTATGGCCTAAAAGTTGGGATTCAGAACAAAGCTTGGCATTAAAAGAGAGGCCAAGTTAGGCTAGCAACCCCGCTTAAGTCACACACAGGCCTTGGCCATTGTAGGAACAGTGAGATACATTAAAATAATTCACACACACAAATAAGACCCCAAACATGATCCCTACCTCAACACATACTAGCTGAAAAGAGCACCATGAAGATTAACCAAAAGGACATGAAAACGAAGTAACTGAAGAAGAATTTTTCCCTCTCGTCTCCATCACAATTATCACTTCTAAAGGTGACAACCACTACCTGAAGGACTTGACAAATTTCTCTGGCCACGTGACGATCCTTTATATGCTTCCCAAATGACAAATTTCTGAAAGCAGTATAGCCAATTAAGAATACACCACCTTTTAATGTCCATTTTTTTAGCAACTCGGCCCTTCGCTCCCTGAAAAAAGAGGTAAAGTAAAGTTGACTAAGATGCCACATACGAAATGACCGACAGAGGTTTGATAAAAGAATGTTTACATTACTCCAATAAAAATAATCCTAACAATTTACCGATCGAAAAACAAGGCATGCAAAGAAATCACATAAAAAATAATTGGGGCCTCTTTGGAAGAAACATGCTTACATATATCCCTAAAAAACCCTAAGATAACATGATAAAAACAACAGCCTTACATTATAAAAAGAATTCTGTGCTCAGAACTCCAGTAATATATATAACACTAGATGGCAATGGAAACAAGAAAAGCTAATGGCTCTCCGGCCACGTTTCCGTGTCCTAAAATATTGAAATGACAGAACATCATTTAGTAAACCAGATTGTAAAAAACAGTGCTCTAGTTCGGATTCATGCCGGGTCGTTCGACTACGGAAGCCATTCACCTCGCTAGGAGATTGGTGGAGCAGTACAAAGAGAGGAAAAAGGATTTGCATATGGTGTTTATTGACATGGAGAAAGCATACGACAAAGCCCCGAGAGAGGTTCTATGGAGATATTTGGAGGCTAGCAATGTGCATGTAGTCTATGTTAGGATGATTAAGGACATGTATGATGGAGCTAAGAACCGGGTAAGAGAAGTGGGAGGAGACTCGGAATACTTCCCGGCGGAGATGGAGTAGCACCAGGGATCAACTCCTAGCTCGTTTTTATTTTCTTGGCAATGGACGCTCTGACGCGCCGAATTCAAGGGGAGGTGTCGTGGTGTATGTTATTTGCAGATGACATAGTTCTGATTGACAAGGCGAGTGGTGATGTTAACAAGAGGTTGGAAGTTTGGAGACAGACCCTAGAGTCTAAAGGTTTCAAGTTGAGCAGTAGCATGACGAAATACTTGGAGTGCACGTGACCTAGAAAGCGGATATGGTTGTGAGGCTTGACACACAAGTCATCCCCAGAGAAAGTTTCAATTACCTTGGGTCAGTAATCCAAGGAAATAGGGAGATTGACGAGGATGTCACACATCGTGTCGGAGCGCGATGGATGAAATAGAGGCTCGCATGTGGTGTCTTGTGTGATAAGAATGCGCTACTAAAACTTAATGGTAATTTTTACAAGGTGGTGGTTAGACCGACTATGTTGTACGGGGCAGAATGTTGGCCAGTCAAGAACACACATGTCCAGAAGATGAAAGTAGTTGAAATGAGGATGTTGAGATGGATGTGCCGGGAATACCAGGTTAGATAAGATTAAAAATGAAGATATTCGGGGAAAGGTGGGAGTGGCTCCCGTAGAAAACAAGATGCGAGAGGCGAGGCTATGATGGCTCAGACATGTGAAGAGGAGAAACATAGATACTCCAGTTATAAGGTGTGAGAAGTGGCCAAGCGGAAAGGTAGAGGTAGGCCAAAGAAGTATTGGAGTGATGTGATTGGGCAGGACATGGCTTAAGCTTACCGAGGACATGATCCTTTTTGCTTTGGTTTTCCTAATACCTTGATGTTGTTAGTGCTTGTTACCACTGCTTTTTTTCATCTTTTTCTTGAGCAGAAAGTCTATCGGAAACAGCATCTCTTCCCTCCCAGAGTACGGGTAAGGTCAGCGTATACATTACCTTCCCCAGACCCCACTTGTGGGAACTCATTAGGTTTGTTGTTGTTATTGTATTGTAAAAATTTACCGCTAAAAAGCACTATTTTTGGAGTATGTTAATGGAATCCACTAAATCATTCGAGTCAATCTGATGATCCATGGAACAATAAAAGTTGATGGCTCTCTGCATCACATTTTCGTTGCAAAATTTAAATTAGTATGACAGAGAATCACTATGATAACCAGGGACTCCACTAAATAGCATATTGTTGGCTTGCATTACTAGAACCCACTTGACTATTATATTTCTAGTTTCATATATTCTAGAGCGGTATCATCCAAATGGGATGCATCACTTCCCCTTTCCCATTGTTGTGGGCCCGACAGTACAATTAATCGAGGTTAATGATTGTCTCAATTTTTGGAAAAGACAACACATGAAAGATGGGAAGTTGTAACCAGAAGAAAGCTTAGATTGTAACAAAAAAATAGAAGAAGAAAGCAAAGAGGGAACAAGAAACCAAAGAGGTTGACCTCAAAATAACAGAGACAACCAATTTCAATCGGACTCTGCCTAATAATGCATCCTTGAATCACCTTAACTATTTCCACTCATTCTGATGCATAAGTTTTGCTCCAAGACCAGCTAGACATAGATCTCACCCCAACTTGTAAAACGATCTTACAAGAACACATGTTTTGCCAGATTCTCTCGAGAACTCAAAAGCTCAAAGAAACGAATTTGAAATGTTATAAGCTATGCATTAACCATCTTCGTCCAAAATAACTAATAAAAATATAGGGAGGTTATCTCCTCAACAATCACCTCTCTACATAATTTCACATTTCAACACTTTCATCAGCAGGGAAAAAAATCTTCGTACTCCACTTTTATGCGGCCTTATTTGACCTAGCACGGCCTCTAAGAGAAAGGCTGATATTTGATTGTACTATAATGAAAGTAGTATAAAGTTCAAGATAGTTAACTTAATGAAAAATGAGAAAGAACTTTTAACAATATAAAAATGGATCCAGATATAAGTGTAGAAGAGTATTGTTGAAAAGACAATTAAGTAAATAGAAGCGTGCTCTCTCTAACAGCTTAACCTTTTTTCAGCTTAAGTTTTTAGATGAGATGGTTACACACTTCAATATGGTATCAGACCAAGCAGAGGCCCTGGGTTCGAGTCTCACCACCACCCAATATCAAAAAGAATTCTCACGTGCTTGGCTCATTAACAAGAATCAAGACCCGCACGTGAAGGAGGGTGTTGAAGACATAATCAAGCAAATAAAAGTGTGCTCTTCTAACCGCTTAAGCTGTTTTCAACTTAAAATTTTAGATGATATGGTCACACACTTCAACGAGTGTATTAAAAAGGTTCCCTAAAATATAGAGCCACATTGCTTTGGAATAAACCGAAATATAAACAGGTCACATAAAAATGGGCTAACGAGTACAACAACAATTTCAGCAACGCTTCAGTCACAAACAAGTTAGGGTCGGCTATATCAATCCCCACGACCATGTTTCTCCTTTCAAATCATCTCCGGCAAATATTATAAGATATAAAATAAAAATGAAGGATACTAGAAGTTCGCCAAATTCTCTACTGGCATAAGAATATTCAATAGGGTCAAAAGGTTCATAGAAAGCATAGTACCTAAAACACACATATAACATAACGAAAACATATTCCCAACTAAATGGGAATATTTTTCCCTAACTCTACATTGATTCCAAGAGAATGCAAGTCTTTAGAGATGTTACACCCCATGTTTTCCTACGTAAAAGTACGGCATAAGATGCCCGGAAATTAGATCATCTTTGAAAGTACATAAAGTTAATCATGTTACCTTGGATGTTACAGATATTTAACATCATGAACTGCAAGTACCAAGAGGGTTGGAAGGTTTAGAAGCTAAACAAATCGGAGAAAATAAGTTTCGTCGAAACGGCAAGTTGGGAATGTTATAACTCGTACTTTTGGGGTGATACTAGGGTGATTAACATGCTATGGAGGTGATATTATGAGGTATTTTAGTCGAATTATAGTCGTGTGTCAAGTTTTGAACCCAACCGAGTAAGGAAACAAAAATCGACAAAAGTTGTCGCAAGTTACGTTCATAATTTTACTTATAATTTAGGGCTAATGTTACTAAGCTTTTCTCTCAATGTAATCGGAATTACGGGGCGATTCACCCACCAAATTTAAGATCTACGAGTCTAATTTCCAAAGCATTAAATTGTTCGTCGATACGACGTCGGAGTGGAGAGATATTCGTGTTTTCGCAAGACAGCACAAGCAGCTCCCTTTGGGATCCACAAGGTTGGTTGAGGATTATCTCGATATATAAAGATGTATCCTTTGTCTCTTTTTTTTTTTTTTTTTTTGATGAAGTAACAGTATTATCATTGAAAGGCATCAAAAGATGCAGAGTAGTTACAAACACAAAAGCAATGCTAGCTCCGGTACAATGTTGGCTAGGCTAAGTTTACGGAGCTAACAAAATCCAAAAAATTAATCGGGCAATTACAGGGTAAGGAAATTCCAGTTGTAAAGGCTGACTAAAAAAATAGCCTTCGTCTCTAAGGCTCATTTCGACCCAAATCAAACTAAAAAGTCTCTCTTGACATCCTAAATACATCCTTAGGGTTAAGAAGCAATTCCACCATCCGCAACTCAAAATCAATACGCGAACACATCAACGTGATCCTTACGACATAGGTAAGACATTGTCGTCCTCCTTTCTCCATATAACTCATGTTTTGGAAAGAGCTTTGTGGCTAAGGAAGCTTGTCACCTCGGGATTTTAGTTATACAAGCATAAGGGTGTGGATTAAAGGGAACAAGGTGGAAGCAAGAACACAAGAGGTATGTAGGGTTTTCGTTTCGTTTTCGGCATGATTTGGTTTAGCCAGTGTTTAGAAAAGCGATCGCTTCGTCGCTTAAAGCGCGAAGCGACGCGAAGCGACCATGTCTCGCTTTTTTTGGTCTGAAGCGACTTGATGACGAGAAGCGCACGCTTCAATGGCAGAAGCGACGAAGCGATGAAGCGCGTGATTCTGTATAAAAAGCGCAGAAGGGGCCTTTTTTTTTAAAAAAAACTTTGGGTCTGTTTTTTAATTATACAAAACAGACCCTAAATTGACAAAAAGAGTAAAAATTACTTACGCTTCTCACTTTCTTCTTCGACTGTTCAAAAAACAGAGCTAGGGTTCTTGGTGCTCACTGTTCTTCCTTCAGTTCCTCTTCTTCAGTTAAAAAAAAACAGAGCTTCGACCAGGCGCAGCTTCTACAGGTAATTTCTCTTTGCTTTGTGCTTTCTTTCTTCTTCTTCTTTAGTTCTTCTTCTTCTCGTTTTTTTTCTCTTCTGTATCATCTTCACTCTTCAGAGTTCAGAGTTTTTTCTATTTTTCTTTATTCTTCTTCTTCTTCTTCTTTCTTTCTCGGTTTCTCAGTCGGTCAGTCCAGCCTTTTTTTTGTTTTTTCTTTCTTTTCTCTTCTTCAGTCTTCAGATATATATATATATATTATATTTTCAGTTTATATTTTCAGAATTTATATTTTCAGTTTATATTTTCAGAATGTATATTTCAGTTTATTGATTATGGTTTTTCAGTTTAATATATTATATGTATTTTCAATTTATTGATTATGTTTTTTTTATATCTTAATAGGGATATTAAAATGTCTCAAAGTTCGAAAGAGAAAGACCCGGCTTGGAGATATGGCGAGTTAATGAGAAGAATACAAATGTTTTATGCAAATTTTGCAACAAGATTACAACGGGTGGAATTTATCGCTTTAAATACCATCTAATTGGTGGCGATAGAAACGTCACAAGTTGTCCGAAATGTCCACCGGAGGTGAGGGAAGAAATAAAGAATTTTGTTGAGAAGAAGAAGGAGCAAAAATGCCAAATGAGTCATCAACCAATAGTGACCAATCTTGATGAGGATGATGATGAAGAAGAATTGACACTTCCAACAAAACGGGGAAGAATTGACTCTTCAAGCCATGGATCATCGACGGGTAGGAGTACTAAAGGTCCTATGGATTGCTATTTTCCAAAGAAGCCGGAAGAAAAGAACGGAAGTGGAAAAGATGTACAAAAAGTTGCTAGAGACATTTTGAGGGATCGTGCAGTTAGAGCTTTTGCACGATGGTTTATGATGTTGGACTCCCCTTTAATTGTGTAAACTATGACACTTTTGGAGACTTTATTGAGGTCGTTGGTCAATACGGACCTGGAATGAAGCCTCCCACTTATCATGAAATTAGAGGTCCTTATCTAAATAAGGAAGTGGAAGAGACTAATAAAAATTGTTGAAGAACATAAACTTGCGTGGAACAAGTATGGCTGCTCAATTATGATGGATAAGTGGACTGCAAGAACCGGAAAAATGATTATTAATGTGTTGGTGAATTCTCCCAAGGGAAGTTTATTTCTTGAGTCCATTGATGCTAGCGACTCATCCACTGACCACATCAAAATGCTCACCTTGTTTCAGAACACAATTGAAAAGATTGGCCCAAGCAAGGTTGTTCAAGTGGTCACTGATAATGCTAGTGAAAACAAGAAAGCGGGTGGCATGATGGAAGGAGCGTACAAGAATATCTATTGGACTCCATGTGCGGCTCATTGTATCAACTTAATGTTCGGGGACATTTTCAAGGAAAAACCCTTATCTACAGTTCTTATTCAGGGCGTTAGGGTACATTCTTATATTTCTCAGCGGCCCTTGTTATTGAATATGATGAGAAGATTCACCAAACAAAAAAATTTGGTGAAACCGGGCAAGACAAGGTTCGCCACTGCTTTCTTGACTTTGCATAGTATCCACTTGCAAAAAGTCAATTTGAGAAGGTTGTTCACTTCTGAGGAATGGAGCAAGAGTAAATTTGCAAAGGAAAGTGCGGGGAAAGAAGTTGCACGCATTATTCTTTCTTATTCCTTTTGGAATAATGTCCTTCATGCTCTTAAAATTGGTGGCCCTTTGGTTAAAGTACTCCGTTTGGTGGATGGGGAGCAAAAACCACCGATGGGCTACCTCTATGAAGCTATGGATAGGGCCAAGGAGACAATTCAAGCTTCATTCAGTGATGAGCAAAAATATGCAAAGGTCTTTAAGATTATTGATACAAGATGGAATGAACAACTTCATAGACCTTTGCATGCAGCTGGACTTATTCTGAGCCTTTCACTCTTTTATGATCAGAATGAAAATAATTCATTGACTAGAGAAGTGTGGACAGGATTCCATTCGGTTGTTATCAAGTTGACCCCGGATGAAGACTTGCAAGAAAAGATAGTAGATCAACTTGCTACTTACAAAGCAGCTGAAGGACTTTTTAAGCTCCGACTTGCTATTAAGCAAAGAAAGACGAAGTCGCCAGGTGCCTAGTGCTTCTATATTTTATATCTCAAACCTTTAGTATATATTTTATACTTATTAACTCTCGAACATTTTTTTTTTTACTTCTATAGTTGAGTGGTGGGACCAATATGGTGTAGAGACTCCGGATTTACAAGCTTCCGCCATCAAAGTTCTAAGTTTAACTTGTAGCTCATCTGGATGTGAAAGGAACTGGAGTGTGTTTGAACACGTAAGAAACAAAAAGAATTATTTCGCGTTTTGAGATAAAGTTAATTATATCTCAATTGTCCCAACTCCTACTAAGTAGTTGACACATCTTGTTTGTAGATTCATACAAAGAAGAGGAATCGACTATCCATGAAGCGCCTCCATAATCTAGTGTTCATAAAATACAATAGAGCATTGAGGCGTCGCTACAACCACCGCAATCTAATTGATCCAATTCTTTTGGACAATATTGATGAGGCTAATGAGTGGCTTACCGGAGTCCCCGAAAATTGTGAAGATGAAGAAGTATTTGAAGGGGACTCTAATTTCACTTGGGGTGATATGGCGGTTGCTAGTGGAGTTGAGAAGAATGCTTATGGTTTAAGGGCGACTACTTCTAGTTCAAGCTCGGTTAGGAAGGGAAAAGGTGTGGCTACTACAAGTCGACACATATCCCTAATTGATGAAGATGAAAGTGATCATGAAGAGGAAGAGGAGGGGGAAGAAGAAGATGACGAGCAATATGAAGATGATAGAGGAATTCAAGATTTTGACAATCTTGAAGAAGAACAAGAAGAGTAGAAGAAGAATAAGTTGTTGATTTTAGTAATTTAGTAGCTTTGATTTTGATTGTCCTATGATTTGTGACTTTGTGGATGATTTGGTGGTACTTTTAAGTAAAATTGAAGTTTTTGATTATTGATAATTTTATATTGTGTCTTTGCAAGGTTTATATTATGTTTTTAAGAATTGCGCTTCACTCTAATAAAGCGTGCGCTTCGCTTTTGAAGCGAGGCGAGGCCTTGTCGCTTTTTTGCGCTTCGCGCTCTTAAAAACACTGGGTTTAGCTACGTTTTAGCCTTTCTTCTTGATCTTTTAAGGGTTGTTCAAGGGAAATATTAGCATGTATTGTATCCTTGTATATTATTCAATTCCATATGTGAATTATGGAAGAAATCAGTTTAGGTTGGAATTTCAAAACACAATTAAAAATAAAAGGGAAAATCGCCAATTTGGCCTATGCCATCCGAACTTCCGGTTGTTCTGTTCCTTTAACGTTTTTATGTATACCTAACCTCCATATGATCCTAATAGCTTCATATAAGATTATATAAGCTTAAGTGTCATGTATTGATGCTTAGATTATTCCTAAATCATAATTAGACTTTCATGTCACAAGTTAGCCACTATGAGTCGACATTACATTCACAATTCCGCTTTGTCGATCATTTGACACTATTGTGGATAACTGAATCTCCTTTAGTTTGATGTTATCATCTTGGACTCAGTGTTATCAAAGGCGAAAAGCGCAAAAAAACTCTAAGGTCCGTTGGGGCTTTAAGCGCAAAGCCCAAATAAAGTGTGGGCTTTAACGAAAAAAGGCGCAACCGGAGAAAAAGTAAAAATATGTATATGTAATCTAAGACTAATAATTAAGCATGAATAACAAATATATGGACAAAAAAATTGGAAATTTTTTTACAATAAAGTGAAATTTCAATTGTTTAATGTTGCCTTTTCAGGATTACACTCATTGGCAAGTAAAAGTATGTCTAAGAGCCTTGATGCGATACTAAAAGCGCCCACAAGCGAGACGAAGTGCTCAACATGTTTTGAGCATCGCTTCAAGGCTTAAGCGCGCTTTAAGCACGCCTTTGACAACACTGCTTGGACTGGTATCCATTCCCGTGTATATTGTGGTGGTTGCTGTTATTTTTGGGGATCATCCAATTTTAGGGAAAACTCTGCCAAAATTTTCAGAAATTTGATGAGTTGGACAAATCTTGAGTTCCTTGGTTCTAAATTGATTATAGAGCGATCCTAATGAGTTAAATTAACCTTAGTATCTTATGTATGTACTCAGTTTCTCCTTAAAATGGAGAGAGACTCTTCCATCCAACTTATGGACGACGAGCGTCAGATTACATTTGTGATTCCGTTTATGGTTTCCTTTGTGATCTCTTGAGTCCATTGATGTTGCCACATGTGTTATGCCTCATACATTGATTATGCTTGGGGATATAGCCCATAACACCAGCGAGGCCTATTGATTATATGCTTGGGGGGGGGG
>ML247385.1:0-25384 GCA_005239495.1 Nicotiana undulata | reverse complement strand
CGTTCGCAGATTCCGAGAGTCTTCTCCTATTATTATTTACACTGCTTTATTATATTCAGAACAGTTACACTACTTCTTTCGACCATTATTTGTAGTCTTCTTTAGTAGTTCGTGAATTGTGACACCAGACCCTGGGGTAGTCTTAGAGTTGTTTACATAATTAGTTCGTGATTCGTTTTATTTAAATGATTATTGTTATCATTTTATTTTATTTTGTTTGGAATTGTTTTAATTAGGCTCAATTGGAATTTATTTATTTATGCTCAAGTAATTAATCAAGGAAATTAGTTAATTGACTTCTAACATTGGCTTGCCTAGCAAGTGTGGTGTTAGGCGCCATCACGATCCCTGAGGTTGGGAATTTGGGTCGTGACATCCCCATTCCCTCTAAGCTCGTCACCCTCAAACTATCTCAAACATTCTCCTCTTCTCCACTTCTGAAACCCTAGCGTTGTCACCCCTAATCCCCTTCGATTCTAACCAGATATGGAATCAATCGAGGATTTCTTACCTTATTGATCCTTTCTCGGTATTGGATACTCGTTTATGGAATAACATAATTTCTTGCCTAATATGGCAAGCCGATTTCCTTCATTCTGGGCCAAATCTGGTTCGATTCTTCACTTATTTTTTATCTATGTTCATTCTTCATCTCTTTATGGTATGAATCTCAGAGATTTTGTTCGATTCTTCATTTACCCTAAAGCTAGGGTTCAGATCTTTTCAGATCTGTTATAGGTTTTCTATTTTTTTGTTAAATATTTTCTTTAATGCTTTCGTATATCTATCTATGTGCATTTTTACTGTGATTTTCGTTGATATTTCAGACTTGCCCTAAAATTAGGGTTTAGATCCTTTCAGATCTGTTATGGTTCTTTACTTCTGTTAAACATTTTTCTTTAATGTTTTCGTATATCTATCTATGTGCATCTCCATTATGATTTTTCGTAGATATTTTTGACTAATTTCTTACCCTAAAAATTAGGGTTTTCGATTCTTTATTTTATTTTAATAATTCTGTATATCTGTTTGATTCCCTAATTACTGTGTGAAAATCTTTGTTTCACGCGTCTATGTACTTGTTACTTCTGGCTTACCTTAAATAATGTTCTGAGTATTCTTTCCTTAATTAATTGTTAGGTGCTTTCCTTGATTGATTATTACCATGTTTATGTGATCTAGTCTAGTACTATTTAAACCATCCCCACTTTCCCCTTTAGACAGTCTTAGAACTCGAATATTTTCTCACTACTAAAACTATATACTGTATACTGTTATTCTATCCTGCTTTGATTCCTGGCCGGCTGGAAGCCAAGGCTAGAAATCTTCTATTGTTAGTTGATTTTGATGATCATTGTTGTATTTCTAAACTTCTTTATGTTTCATCTGAACTGGTAAGTTGTTGAAACTTCTCTACTATTTCATTTGTTCAATATGCTACTGTTATTAGACTCATTGCTCTATGTGTTTTAGACATGTTTAAATTCAGTAGACTAATTGACAAAATCTTCCCAATCATGTATACCTCAAGACTGTCTTTTAATATTGAGAATGCTTTGATACCTTTATAACTAGTTCACCATGCATATTGTAGTTGTTAAATCTATTATCATGATTCTGTGCTCACCATGCTCTTTGTTAATGCTTACTAGTAACTAATATGCTTCTTGACTCATTAATCAATGAACTCCTTCTTATGATTTGTCCTAATCTGAATTCTGTACTGTTTTTTTGTGAAGCATGCTCATGAATTGGTCTTTATCAGTTTATGACTCTGTTAATCTTCAAACTTGTTTGTTTCAAGTCTGCTTAGTTTCAAAGTGTTTGTCTCTGTTCTGTGTGTGTTTCTATCCCTAAGTATGATTCCCAATCCTGTCATGCACTCTCTTGAATTCCTAATTCTTTGCTGGCTGAAAGCCAAAGTAATCTAAGTATTTTCCTTTGCCTTCATGGTGTGAGCACTACTCAAGGTTCATACGAGACCCTTGTGAACTCTGACACACCAGGATTTGGTCCATAGTTTTTCCTTGAATTGGTTCTGATATTTCTACTCTAGTGTGAGCATTGCTCGGGGTTCGTAAAGCCCTTGAAAACCCTGACACAGTAGAGGATTGGGCTTGGTATGTTTATCCATGAAACAGAGGTGAATCAGTCATTGTTGAATACTGCCTTTTGGAGATATTGTGGATTGAAGGGCTTGGCTATCCAAATGTATTTGGACATGCTGCAGGCTTCCTATAGTCTATATACTCTGTAGTTTATTCATTAGATTCTGGTCTGTAATAATTATTTGTAAATACAATTAGGGCAATAATAAAATTGGGAAATGGGCTTATTTGATATTCTATATGAAAGGGGTAGATAACATGCCTATAGGTCTTTCTGCTATTATATGTTAGATAACATGCCTATAGGTCTCTCTCTGCTATTATATGTTAGATAACATGTCTCCAGGTGTTCACTATTATTGTTAGATAACCTGCCAATAGGTCTTACTTTACGCCCGGAAATATTCTGCTGAAAACATGTCTAAGTGTTTATGTTTGCCATTGCATGATTAGATATCATGCCTATAAGAAATACAATAAGTTCAACTTATAGCATACTCAGATATGTTTCTTTAGAAATCATGTTTATAGGTTTTTTATTAAATGTCACACTCGCCTAGTTAATACGCATATCTCTAGGAATTAATAAGCAGTTTCAATCATACACAAAAAAGTAAAATTCATTCCTATAGGGATAACTATCATTTGTACCAAATATTAAAACTAGAACTCTCCATAATGTCTTACTAAATGCCTCTAGAAAGCATGCCCATAGGAATAATTAAGTAATTCTGAATATTTTTTGTGTTATTACTGTCAACTGCTGAGAAAGTCACCTAGATAACATGGCTATGGATTTAAACGCTTGTAATTATAATCAATAGGCAATTACGCAATCACTTAGAAATTACGTTGCACAAACTGCCAGCATGTTTAAAATCCAGAATCACGTAGAAATCATGTCTATAGGATCCAACAACCTTAATTGTTAAAACTTTCAATACGCCAATCTATTTCCGTGCATTTGCTGCCTAATGTGTGGAGGCTAAATTGAGCCTTTATCTGCTCTTGTGTGAAAGTCAAACTTGTTTTGTATGTCGCCCAGTTTTACAATTTTGAGCAACCTAAGTTGAGCCTAGAACCATCCAAAATAGAGGTCTCAATGCCTCCATGACCATAGGTAAAAGATGGGTAGTGCACGCATAGGACACGGGTTAGAATTGATTAGAGCGCTTTAGGTAAATAACTCAAAGATAGTAATCGGGTAGCAGGAGATGATAGTCTGTGCCCGCTGAATAATATGAGTAACACCCCTGTCTTAGGGGAAGTTACGAAGTATTATTTATGTTTCACGGTGTGATCCTTTAGGCTAAAAATCTTAGGAACCCCCGTCCTTATTAAATAATTCCCTCGCTTCTTTATTAGACTAATTCACATGATTTGAGTTCGGTCGGCACCCACCGTTGTGGACCTCAAGGAGTGCCTAACACCTTCTCCTCGAGGTAATTTGAGCACTTACCCGATCTTTGGTGACGCAACTAGTAAACCTGAGTTATTTGCAATAGGTGCCCTAACTCACCTTAATCCGTTAGGTGGCGACTTTTTTTTTCATAACCAATTCCTTCCATTCTTAAAAGGAGTTGTCAAAGTCGAAACCCGATTTTGCGAGAAAAAAGGGGCGCGACACCCCCGAGACCACGTCCAATCACACAAACCAATCCCATAACATAACACGGACCTGCTCAAGGCCTTAAATCACATCAAACAATGCTAAAACAATGAATCGCACTCCAATTCAAGCTTAGCCAACTTTATAACTTCAAACTTCTATATTAGACGTCGAAACCTATCAAATCAAGTCCGATTAACCTCAAATTTTGCACACAAGTCATAATTGACATTACGGACCTACTCCAACTTTCGAAATCGGAATCCAACCCCGATATCAAAAAGTCCTCTACCAGTCAAACTTTCCAACAACCTTCAAACTTCTAACTTTCGCCAAATGACACGAAATGACCTACGGACCTCCAACTTTACACCCGGACGCGCTCCTAAGATCACAATCACCATACGTAGCTATTCCCAGGCTCGGAATCGCAAACGGACGTCGATTACATTGAAATACACTTCAACCCGAATTCATGAAATCCTTTCTTCATCGATCGCCCTTTGTTAAGCGTACCAGCTCGACCTCAAGGCCCAGCTTTGGCCAGCTCGAGGCCTCGTCTCTCGACTGTTCGGTTTGCATACCAGCACTATTCCTTGCTCTTATTTCATTTTCCTAACTCACGCTTAGCATCTATTTCTTAGCAACTAGTATTAAAACAAAACGTGTATTTTTAGAACCACAAAATCAAATATAATTGTAATTACCATTTTCAAGGTAAACAGTTTGGCACCCACCGTGGGGCTAAAAATAATAGTGATTGTTTTAGTGTTGTTTTACTGAAAAACACAAGCTATTCTTTACACGTTTTCTTGTCCAAGAATCTTTGATTTCAGGTAAAAAAATGTCTAACTCAATGAATGCACATGAAAACAACGGTCCTGAGGATCATTGAGAGAACGGTGCAGTTTACTAAGGCGCCGGTGTACCATTGAAAAACCCTAAGGACACACCAGCGCCAATCCCCGTGGATATGGGCTCACGTAACGCCCAGCATGTCGATATAAGATCCCATACCGACGGGAGTATACGCCGAGGAAACCAACATGAAGCGTAGAAAATTCCAGCTCAGGAGGAAAGGGAAGTTAGCCGTCACGTCATTTTTGAAATGATACAGTCACAACAGTTGGCAATTGCTCAGCTACAAAGCCATAAAAAACTCCTAGCACATCAACACCAGAAATGGCTCCTCGAATCGAACAGGCACCAGAGAGATCGAGTAACAACGGGTCAGCAGCCGACCCGCTATGGTGAAGATGCTCGAGGACCTCACAAAGAGGATTGAATTAGGCGAAAAGAAGATAGAAGCCAACGACAAAAAGGTAGAGACCTACAACTCGAGGTTCGATCAGATCCAGGGCGCACCCTGTCGCGCCCCCTTTTTCTATCGCCCGGGTTAGGTACGGAGAGATCGGGTTGATGACATTCTGGACAACTCCTTAAAGGAAGAGGTTTAAGGAAGAGTCGCCACCTAACGATTTTTATGGTGCGTTAGGGCACCTAGAGTTGATAACTCATGAACTAGTTCGCGTTACCAGAGATTGGGTAAGGGCTTGAAATTATCCCAAGGGGAAGGTATTAGGCACCCCTCAAGATCCACAACTGTGGGTCCCAGCTAATAAGTTTCGTGAATTTGGACGGTGAGTAAGTAACAAATAAGGTTCACATAAGGGGGGATTTAAAACAAGTATGAAAATATTTAAAGGTTTTAGAATAACATAAACATTTGAAAAGAATTGTCCTAGGTTTAAAGTAATACGGATCACTTCAATGCAATACCCAGTATGTCACACCTCGAAGAGGCGGCTACACGTGGTATTAGCGCACCGGTCATCATATATGTATTCTACCCTTCCCACCCCGTAAGGTTATTTAAAGTGCATGTGTTTGTCACGAAAGCTTATTGCGTGCCATTACCCGTCCCATCCTATAAGTCCTGGAGGATGTTTAGGACTACTAATCCTACAAGGCAGGAACTAGGCAGAACCCTTAGGTTTAAAGGTCAAAATACTAAGCGACATACAAAAACAAGTAGGACTGCACATATGAGGGAACATATAAAGGCAAAGAAATAGGCTCAGAGATCCCTCCACAAGTAAACATGTAGGCGGCACGTCTTAAACACAATTAAGGTCTCAAAGTTAAAACAGGAGTTTGAGTTGGAGAATAGTGGGTTTCAACATTTTGATTTTTCTTTTTGGAAAAACTCAGTAATAAACAGGAAGTTCAGTTAAAAAATAGAGCAGTTTAGAGAAGAGTGATTGATTAAAAATCCAGTAGTCTAAGGACAGTATCAAGAGTTGAAAAGTGTGCAACATGTTAGAAATTTTCAATAAAAGAGATGAATAACTTTTAGGGAATCAGTAATCAAAAGCAAAGCAAGATTTTAAATCAACAGAGTACCTTGAATAGGCGTGACTTACTTTAAAACCCCAATAATTCAAAATAGAACAAGAACCAATAGTTTAAAGGAGTTTTAGTAAAAAGAAGAGTGAATTCACAATTTCAAAAATCAGTAATTAGGAACAGAGCAGGAGTTTATTTAAGAAAAAAAAATAGAATGAACTTCAGAAAATAAGAGTGAAAGCGGCAAGGTTTTAAGGATTTCGAAAGAGACTAATTAGCCTTAAGATCAGCCAAGTGTTGAACAACTTATTTTGGTTTTAGTGCGTATTAGGCCTAAGGTTTGCCTAGGCGTCGTATACATTGCCTACTTAAGAAGGTGAACATGCATAGTTAACTCTGATTTTAAGGGATATACGTTGGCAAAAATGTTGCAGGTAGTTTAACCATATTTTCATTAAATTAAGCATGCTAATTAGGCGTTTTTAAGATTGCAACTCAGAGAAATATAAGACCTTAAAAACAAGATGTCTAATGCGCATAGAGGTTCCTAAAACATGGTCTCTAAGATGAAAATGCAGCAATGACCTTGTGACAGTTATTTTTGCTTGTTATTAACTGATCAGAATTCATGAAGAGAGTGTAATAACATGCTGAAAGTAAAAGACCTAAAACAGGATTTCTAATATATGAATTGCATGTCCTAAGCATGATACTATTGCGCACATAGAAAATAAAGCCTAAGTCATGATACCCATACTACACTAAACATGCATAATTCCCTCCCATATTCACTATCCAACCCCAATAGTTCATTTACAAATTATTACAGGCCATAGAAAATGAATTACAATAATTGCAAAGAGAAAATTAAGAAGTTATTCTATAGAGAGACTTCAAACAGGCCCGACCTTCCAGCCTCACCCCCTTTGAACCGCATAGCCTTACACAGCCTGGGTGCGGCAAAGCTCCCAAAGGTCCTTGTAAGGGCCCTGGCCAATACCAGCACCCAGCAATTACCAACGATGAGATAGGTGCAGTGTAGAATTACCTGCCTCAGTGTGTCAAAGTTCAGAGGGAACTCAAGGTCCCTAAGCAATTCTCACACTGAGGGGAGTGGATCCTAGAGGTCTAAGAGTAGTGCGAAGTGCTTCATATCTTAAAAGAGTTGAGTTTGAAAGGGAGTTTTGAAATCACATAGTTTCAGAGGATAACATAAGATCTTTTATGAAAACCAGTTTTGAAAAGAAGCAGCAGCAGATAGTCATAACTCAGCAGAGTTCCAGAAAACAATCACAAACAGGGGACAAGGGGTTGGGGACAAGTAGTGGTAGCAGTAATTCTGCACATAATTAGTCCTTAGAACAAAGTTACAGATTCATCACATATTATAGGTAGGGATACAAGTCTGGGAATACCCAAGCATTAGAAGTCAGACGATTGCTAAGAAAATAACATCAAAGGATGTTGGATATGCAAAGAGAAGAGAGTAACCACATAGTCAAGAGTTACATAGGACATAATGAACCACTGATAACAGAACAGGAGTCATGCTAAGCTAGAAGAAGAAGAGAGATCAAAGAAAAGGAGTAGACATGCTAATTACATGGTAGGCAATAGAACCACAAGTAAAAGCATAAAAGAAACAATAAGAACCTCAACCAAAAGTGAAACATATTATTTAGGATGTTGTAATCCTAAACTAGAACATACCAGTGATGAGAGCAAAGAGCAACCAGAAGAGAGCAAAGTGATAGCACAGTATTAGCCTTACCTTAACAGCCGGCTAATAATAAGCAAGAGTAAAGAGCAGCAAACAGAGACAAGAGAACAAGAGAAAGAACACAAGAGAGAGTAGTATAGAGAGAGTTTAGATTGATGTTCGACTGATGTTTGTTCAATGAAGGAGCAAGAGTACTTATAGTTGAAAATATGTGATCACATAAGGTAAGAATCACAAATAAGAGAAGGCAGAATCATTCAGTGAGAAAGAATACACAGTTCCCTTGAATCGTGGAATTCAAAACTCTAAAAATGGTAAAGAACACATAGCATATAAGGTAAATAGAAGGTTGTACCAAATTAAATAAGGAAAGGATCAGAGTAGCATGGTAATTAAGGAACTCATATCAATCAGTAGGCCATTAAGACAAGTAATCCCTTAAGTTAAGGGATTCAAATTGAAACGGTAAAACCAGTGACATATAAGGTAATAACAATCAGTATGTGATTAGTAATGAAGGAATCAGAGTTCACTAAGTATAGGGTAGTCAATTAAGGCTAGGTTCAAAATATTCTAACTAAGGAAATAGCCAGTAAGAATAAATCATCACAGACGAATCAATCAATTCGAATAAAAGCTTAGGATTTTTAAAAGAAAATCTGTCAATCAACCCCCCTAAGTATTGAATCCAGGGTCGATTACATAAGAGCCACAATCACATAAATAGACAGGAATGTTCTGGCATAGTAAACAAGCAGACTGAACAAACGCTAGAAAAGATGCAAGTCTGAACAAACTAGGTAGTCACAAGCATTACCTAGGCTAAGAAACTCAGTAGAACATATTCAAGGTAAGGTAATCATAGAGATTTAGGCAAAGAGAGACGAACAGTCATGCTAGTACAGAACCATACATATAAGTTTAGGGTTTTTAACACAAATAAGATAAAAGATAGTAGAAGCCATAGAATCAGTCACAATATGCAAAGAATCGACTCAATACACAAAGAAAAGCTCGGCTTTAAACAAGCCTACAAGATTCTGAGAAACCCTAATTTTAAAAGGTAAGTAAAACGTTTAAAAGCTGTTGAATCTCAAAGATTCAGTTGATAGTAAAGTAGAACATAAAGAAATAGGTAGGAATTGTTAAGAAAACACGAGATTTAAGAGGTTTTAGGAAAAAATTAGGGTTTCAAGAGAACCCGGAGAAAATCGGAGAACCTGTTGTAGAACTTAGAGATGGTGGTGGCTATGGCACCATTGCATCGAACCTCGCCGGAGACAGGCCGAAAACAACCCAGGCAGGAACTTCCATGGCCGTCTGGCATGGTTGAAGTCTTTAAAGGTCCTCAGAGATGAAGAGAGTCGGAGAGATGGGGTGTCATGGTGGCTGGTGATCGAAAAAGGAAAGGTTGGAAGTGGCCGGAGAGGCGGTGGAAGCCATCGGAGAAGATGAAGAGCCCAGAAGGATCTAAAGAGATGAGGGAGCAGAAGAGACGAGAATAGAGAGAGTGTAGTCTTGGAAAATGAGANGGGGGGGTTGGTAGGGGTTTAATTATGGTAGGTGGATTCTGGACCGTTGATCAAAAATTATCAACGGCCAGGATTGGCTGATGAGTTGGGTAGGGCATGTAAAGGTTTGGGCCTGGATAGTGTGTTGGTGCAACTGGGTTGGAATTTGGGTTTAATTTTAGGCTAAGTTTTAATAAGAGTGGCTAAATGTTAAATACCCAATAAAATAGGATGATTAATTAATAAAAAGAAATTAATAATTTTATAAAAAATGAAATTAAGTTCAAATAAATCCAATTACAATAATTAGACAATATTAAAATGTAAGAAACATAAAATTCAAATTTTAAAGGTATAAAAAGTCTAATTAGGCCATAATTGCAAAATAATTGTAATTGCAATTAAATAAGACTCAATTAGCCAATTTATGAAATAATTGAATTTTAACAAATAAAAAGTGATTATAAATGACATACTGAATTGGAAAATATTTTGAGATTATTTAGAGCACAATTTATGAATTATTTAGATATAAAATATTAAATAAATAGGGAAATGATTCAGATAAAAATATGGAAAAATTAGGAAAAATATTCATTATTGCAAAGAGTGATTTTGAAAGCTTATATACAGGTTTGAAAATATTTTGAGGAAAAATTGGGTATCAACACACCCCCGGTCCTGAAGGGTGTAGATTCAAAGAAGTTCGTGCAAAAGCCATTCCCATCGAGTGCTTCTTCAAAGCCCATTCCGAAGAAATTTAGAATGCCCGATCTCCGGAAGTACAATGGGACTTCAGACCCCAATGAGCACATCAGTACTTACACTTGTGCTGTAAAAGGAAATGACCTAAAGGACGACGAGATTGAATCTGTCCTGTTGAAAAAATTCGGAGAAACACTATTAAAGGGGGCCATGATGTGGTATCACAACCTACCCCCGAATTCAATAGACTCGTTTGCCATGTTGGCAGACTCTTTAATAAAGGTGCATGCTGGTGCCATCAAGGTTGATACAAGGAAATCCGACGTCTTTAAAATCAAACAGAGAGAAAACAAGATGCTAAGGGAATTTGTATCTCGCTTTCAAATGGAGCGGATGGAATTACCACCAGTTTTCGATGACTGGGCAGTGCAGGCCTTCACTCAGGGCTTGAACGAACGGAGTTCAATAGCTTCAAAGCAGCTGAAGCAGAACTTGGTTGAATATCCCGCCGTAACTTGGGCGAATGTCCACAACCGGTATCAGTCAAAGATCAGGGTCGAGGACGACCAATTGGGAGCCCCCCCTCCCCAGGCTTAGTGTCTCTGTCGCGCCCCCTTTTTCCGCACAGGTTAGGTACGAAGAGATCTGGTTTAGGACATTATGGACAACTCCTTAAAGGAAAAGGAAGAGTCGCCACCTAACGATTTTTACGGTGGGTTAGGGCACCTAGAGTTGATAACTCATGAACTAGTTCGCGTTACCAGAGATTGGGTAAGGGCTTGAAATTATCCCAAAGGGAAGGTGGTAGGCACCCCTCAAGATCCACAACTGTGGGTCCCAACCAATAAGTTTTGTAAATTTTGACGGTGAGCAAGTAACAAGTAAGGTTCATATAAGAGGGGATTTCACACAAAGTACAAGTTTTATTAAAAAGCTTAACATTACGAGTATTTAAAAGAACTATCTTAGGTTTAAAGCAATACGGATCACATCAATGCAATACCCGGTATGTCACTTCCTCAATGAGGCGGCTACACGTGATATTAGTGCACCGGTCATCATATCCGTATTCTACCCTTCCCATCCCGTAAAGGTTATTTAAAGCGCATGTGTTGGTCACGAATGCTTATTGCGTGCTATCACCCGTCCCATCCTATAAGTCCCGGAGGGTAGTTGGGACTATTGTTCCTACAAAGACGGGGACTAGGATGAACCCTTAGGTGTAAAGGATAAAATACTAAGCGACATACAAAATCAAGTAGGACAGCACATATAAGGGAGCATATAAAGACAAGCACATGCTCACAGACCCCTCCACAAATAGACATGTAAATAGCACGTCTCAAACACAATTAAAGTCTTAAGATGGGAGTTCGAAAACAGGAATTTTAGTAAAACATTAGGGATTTGAGTTGGAAAACCTTGATGAAGGCAGAAGATTTAACTGGGGCTGAGGGATTCAGAAATACCAACTTTCAGGAGTACACAACAATTTAGAGAACTTTCAGAAAATCAGTAAGTTGAGCAGGAGTGCATTTATTTGAAATTCAATAATCCAAAAGTGAGTACAAAAATCCAGTAGTTCATAGGACTTTATCACATCGTTTTTAGAAAATGGTTTAGAAAGCATTCAGAAATAGAACAACTTTATATTATGAAGTAACTCTAAAAAACTTAACAGTTTGAAGATAGGATAGGAATGAGAAATCCTGAAGTCGGTAATGAGAAGTAAGAAAGCGCACAATTTCAAAATTGTTTTAAAAGCAGCATAGGAGTTTAGTAAAAATAGAGTGGATTCCAAGAAAGCAGCATCAGAGTTTGGGAAATTCCAAAAGAGGCAGATTAAACCCAGCATAGTTGATTTGATTTTAATTACGCATTAGGCCTAAAGTTTTCCTAGGCGTCGTATATTTGCCTAAAGGTGAACATGCTTACTTTGGCTCTGTTTTAAAAGACATAAGTGATGATAAATTTGCAGTAACGTTTTGACCATATTTTAGTGAGGTTATTATATTAGAGACAAGTTAACTAAGCGTTCAAGTTCTGACAAATAAAAATCCTACAGGCAGGATATCTAATGCACAAAGTATCATCTTAAAACATGGCTTCTATATGGCATGGTTATAAATGCATGAGCAGTACATTTGATTATTCGTTTAGAGTTATAACCTGGAAACACGGTTCAGGTGGCATGAATATAATATATGTGTGCTGAAATAAAGAATCCTAAGCATGGTTTCTAATGATATGCATGTCCTAAACATGATATTATTACACACACAGGAAGTAAATCCTATAGTCATGATTTCTACCCATTACTTAACTAAGCATGCATAACCCCCTCCCCATTTCACTATACAACCCCAATAGTTTGTTTACAAATTATTACAGCCCATATCGAATGAATTACAGTAATTATAAAAAAGGAAAACAAGAAGCTATTCTATAGGGAGCCTTCAAACAGGCCCAATCTTCCAGCCTCACCCCTTTCAAGTTTCACAGCCTTACATAGCCTGGGTGCGGCAAAGCTCCCAAAGGTCCTTGTGAAGGTCCTGGTCAATACCAGCACCTAGCAATTGCCCAAGTTGAGATATGTGCAGTGTAGAGTAACCTGCCTCAGTGTGTCAAAGTTCAAAGGGAACTCAAGGTCCCTAAGCAATGCTCACACTGAGGGAGGTGGAACCTAAAGGTCTAGGAATAGTGTGAAGTGCTCAGAGTTGAGTTTTGAAAGGGAGTTTGAAATAACATAGCTTCAGAGATAATAAAAGGATTTTTATGAAAACCAGTTTGAAAGAGAAACAACAGAATAGTCATAACTCAGCAAACAATCACAAACAGGGAAAGGGGTTGGGGACAAGTAGTGGTAGCAGTAGATTTGCACATAATTAGCTCTTAGAACAAAGTTACAGATTTCACAGAGTGTGACATGCCAAGATTTTAGCGTATATCATAGATGGAGAATCTGAGAATACCAAGTATTATAGGGCATTAAGGCCAGACAGTTGATAAGGAAAACGCATAGAGAGATGCTAGGTATGCAGATAAAAGAGGGAAAGTAATCACATAGTCAAAGAGTCACATAGGCCATAATGAATCACATAGAGGAAAACAGGAATCATGTTAAGCTAGAAGAAGAAGAGAGATCATAGCAAGGGAGTAGACATGCTAGTTACATGGTAGGAAATAGAACCATAAGTAAAAACACAAAACAAACAACAAGAATCTCAGCCAAAATTGAAACATATTATTTAGGATACTGTAAACTAAATTAGAGCATACCAGTGATGAGAGCAAAGCAGAAGAGAGCAGAATGATAGCACAGTAGTAGCCTTGGCTTAACAACCGGCTAATAATAGGCAAAGCAGAGAGGAGCAATAGAAACAAGAGAGCAAGAGAGAAAGAACAATAGAGAGAGAAATATAATGATGTGTGTGTTCATGTCTAGAAGACATGCTTATGAGAGTAGAAGGGAACCATATATATAGTAGTTTGAAAGCAAGGCCAATAAGGTAAGACTCACAATTGCACAGTAATTATGGAACTCAGAACTAATTAGAGGAGAATCTGTATAAGTATTTCCTTAATTAAAGGGGTCAACCTCAAACGGTAAGAACAAGTAACAAATAAGGAAGGAAATCAATGTATAACTGGAACATAACAGATAAGGAAACAATTCAAACAGTGTAAGTCTGAAATTAGAGCTAGGTTCAAAAGAGCTCTTATTAAAGAAATACTTGTAAGAATCTATTAACATTAAAGTCAATCACATAATAAGGTAAGAGGATAGTTTATAAGCCGGAAATCAATACAAGGGTATCAATCACAGCAAAACCAGCAAAGAATATCAATCACAGTAAATCAATAAAAGAGTACCAATCACAGGAAATCAGGGAATCAGTAAAGAGTATCAATCATAGGAAATCAGGAGTTCAAACGAGACAGTACTGATTAAAGTAAATTAGTACAAACTATAGTATAGAGATAAATCAGAAACCCTAATAAGCCAAATAGGGTAAAATCGAAGAGACTCAGAACATACTCAGGAGGAACAAGCATACATGCTAATTAAACGAACAAGTTATCATAGACAGACCCAAAACCCAAAGCTGAAGCCAAGAGATTGGGGTTTTTAACATAATCAAATTAAAGGGAACCTAAATAATGTTGTTTAAACATAGTAAAGACTACAGAATAACACTTGAAACCAGACAAAAAAAATCGTTTGCAAAGGGGTTAAGAAGCCTTGACTAAAACTCGTTTAAAGACGGAAACCTTTTGAGAAAGAGTGCAGTAATACTTGTAATAAAACTAGCTCTAGTATAGATCTATGAAAAATCAGAAGGTTTGAAAAGCTAGGGTTTCAGAGAAATCGGAGATGGTGATAAAACCTGCCGTGAAACTTAGGGATGGTGGTAGTTATAGCATCCTTGAATCAAACCTCGTCGGAGAAGGCTGGAAATACCCAGGCAGGAGCTTTCATGGCCGTCTGGCATGGTGGAAAACTTTAAAAGGGCCTCAGAGACGAAGAGAACCAGAGAGATGGGGCGTCAAAGTGGCCGGTGATTGAAAGGGAAAAGGCTGGAGGTGGCCGGAGAGGCGGTGGAAGCCATCAGAGAAGATGAAGAGCCCAGAAGGCTCTAGAGAGATGCGGGAGCAGAAGAGAGGAACGAGAGCGAGTGGTCTCGATTGAATGAGAGACGGGGGAGGGGGTATGTTAGAGTTAATTATGGTAATAAGAGATCTGGGCCGTTGATCTCATTTGATCAACGACTCAGATTAGTTGGGGGTTGGGCCGGGTAAGAGAAAGGTTTGGGCTGTGTATTTAATTGGAGTCTGGGTTGGGTAATTGGGCTAGCTAAATGTGGTTAGATTTTAAATAAAAATAGGCCAGATGTTAAATACCCAGTGAAAATAGGTAATTAATTAATTAAAGTACCTAATAATTATAAAAAGATGAAATTAAGTTCAAATAAGTAATATCACAATAATTAGGCAATATTACAAAATGTAAGAAACATAAATTCGAACTTTAAAAGGTATAAAATGTCTAATTAGGCCACAATTACAAAATAATTGTAATTGCAATTAAATAAGACTCAATTAGCCAATTTATGAAATAATTGGATTTTAATAAATAAAAAGTGATGATTAATGACATACTGAACTTGGATAATATTTTGAAATTATTTAGAGCACCATTTATGAATTATAAAATATGAAATATTAGGTAAATAGGGAAATAATTTAGATAGAAATATGGAAAAATTAGGGAAAATACTCATTTTGCAAAGAGTGGTTTTGAAAGCTTATATATAAGTTTGAAAATAATTTGAGGAAAAATTGGGTATCAACAGTCTCCTAGCAGGCTCTTAGTGAAGGAATTAAGGTTTCCAGAGAAAGTACCGAGGCAAAGCAAGGAAAGGTACCAAGCGTACACCGAAGACCGAAAAATGCCCCAAGGCGCAATATACCTCAAAATGATCGAAGGATGGATTGAGGTCAGAATTCTCGGGGACTCGTAAACAAAGCCGGGTTCTACAGACACACAGGGCCGGTGGAAGCACCCCAGCTATCTGAGTACAACTTCAACTTTGATGTTTCAGACATCATATTGGTTGTAGGGGCGAAGATTGTAGACAGCTCCGAGAAGAAGTAGCCCGATTGATCAGCAAAGGGCACCTCCGAGAGTTACTCAACGACCGAGCTAAAAATCAATTTTGGGAAAGAGAGGCGAACAGGAAAAATGAAACAGAAGAACCACATCACATCATCCACATGATCATTGGAGGAATCGACGACCCGCATGAACCCATTGTCAAACGAACAAAAATATCCATCACCAGGGAAAAGTGAACTTGGAGTTACATACCCGAGGACGCTCTCACATTTAATGAAGCGAAAATCGAGAACCTTTCTCAGCCTCATAACGACGCATTGGTAATTTCTTTTATTTTGAATAAATTACATATTAAACGTGTGCTCGTAGATCCAGGTAGCTCGGCCAACATAATCAGGTCGAGGGTGGTGGAGCAGCTCGGATTGCTCGACCAGATCGTACCCGCCTATCGAGTCCTCAATGGATTCAACATGGCGAGTGAGACAACGAAAGGGGAGATCATCCTCCCGGTTAATGTGGTCGGTACAACCCAAGATACCAAGTTTCATGTCATCGAAGGGGACATGAGGTATAATGCCTTGCTCGGAAGGCCATGGATACACTACATGAGAGCAGTACCATCAACCCTTCATCAAATGATGAAGTTTCCAACGAAGGACGGAATAAAAACGGTATACGGGGAGCAATATGCAGCAAGAGAGATGTTCGCAAACTACATTCTCGGTTGCACCCGAATGAACTAACAAAGGACCGTGTCGCGTCCTCGGAACGAGCAGTTGAAGCTTATCGAGGATTAAACGCCATCACTACTAAGGTATAACCCTCTCTCTTTTCGTTTACGTGTTACACTAACTTATGTGCAGGTATTCGATTGAGAGGATCGAAGCACCTTCCATCTCGAAGATCTTAGGTTTTAAAGCATGTGTTGCGCTTTTTTTCCCTCAGATCGGATTTTATCCCAAATGGGTTTTACCGATGAGGTTTTTAACGAGGCAACATCCATATGCTACCTAAGTAGAACTCGTCAAGTATTCAAAGTTTCTCTTCAATCGACCTCAAATACTAGGGGGCATCCCCCCAGGAGGTCACCTCCTCGAAAAAACTGAAATATGCTGAAAGGGGTCTCGACAGGAGAATGATGTATCAGACCAAACGGTCGAATGAACCGTGTCCGGGTAGAATAATAGAGCCCTCAATGGTGAAAACATGTATGATTATACTAAGTAATCAAAGGAGTACCTTTCATCATCAAAACACTTTGTGTTTCAAAAAAGTTTGCTATTTTCACATGAAACGGCTCCAGGGCCAAAAAACTCCCGAACACTCGGGGACTGTCATCAACAGTCAACTCACTCGTAGGTATAAGACCTCCATGAGGCAACTTCGAGCTTATAAGACCTCCACGAGGAAACTTCGAGCTTATAAGACCTCCATAAGGCAATATCAAATCTGTAAGACCTCAAGCAAGGCATGAATTATAAAACCTACACGAGGAAACATCAAATCTGTAAGACCTCAAGTAAGGCATGAATTATAAGACCTCCATGAGGCAATATAAAATTTGTAAGACCTCAAACAGGGCATGAATTATAAGACCTCCACGAGGAAATATCAAATCTGTAAGACCTCAAGCAAGGCATGAATTATAAGACCTCCACGAGGCAACATCAACCTGGTAAAACCTCAAGCAAGGAGACCTCCACGAGGCGATATCAAATATGTAAGACCTCAAGCAAGGCATCAATTATAAGACCTCCACGAGGCAATATCAAATATGTAAGACCTCAAGCAAGGCATGAATTAAAAGACCTCCACGAGGCAATATCAAATCTGTAAGACCTCAAGCAAGGCATGAATTATAAGACCTCCACGAGGCAATATCAAATATGTAAGACCTCAAGCAAGGCATGAATTAAAAGACCTCCACGAGGCAATATCAAATCTGTAAGACCTCAAGCAAGGCATGAATTATAAGACCTCCACGAGGCAATATCAAAATCTGTAAGACCTCGAGTAAGGCATGACCAAATATGTAAGACCTCAAGTAAGGCATGTCGAAATTTATTAGACCTTACAAAAGGCATAATCCCGATCTTAAAGTCAAGGCTATATATCTGAACTTGTAAGACCTCTAAAAAGGCATACCCTCGATATAGACGCCGAAGCTACCCCACTCGAGGACTAAAGGGCCACGGCCAAACACAATGACTACGGTCATAAGGCTCCGGCCAAAGCTTCAAACATATCGACTCCAAACAATGGAAAAGGCTTCGAAAATTTAGCCTCCGAGCAAAACCTCCCGAGGTGCTCTTTTATCGGCACATAACGGCTCACAATCGAGGTTCTTATCGAACCGTCGAAGAGTCGGACGAGCACAAAAACTTCAAAAAGTCTTTAAGAGAGAAAACTACGACCATACTAGAGGTCGTACCGACCCAATACGTAAGAGCCTAAGCGCCAGCCTAAAGAGCCTTAGGGCCAATCTAAAAAGAGCCTCAGGGCCGATGCGTAAGAGCCTAAGCGCTAGCTTAAAGAGCCTCAGGGCCACTTTAAAAACCTAAGGGTCAATGAGCTCGAGTCGAAACACGACTCGTAGACTAAGCTCTGGACATGTTAATTATCAACTATTATCAATCGCGCACCAAGCGCAAAACCCTGAGGGGTTCATGACGAAGTCCAACTCGTCGGACTCATTATCGGCACATCAGGCACAAAACCTCAAAGGTTTCATGTCAAAGTCAAACCTATCGGACTAGTCGTTGACAAGCATCAAAATTCAAAACAAAAAAACAAAGATGCAAGCAAATGGAAATTTATGTAAAGGGAAAACCGAAAGGTCTCTTTTATATATATAAGCACACATTTACAATATTCTCATAGGAAGCCATGTACAAAGAATCAAAAAGAAATCTACTCTATGGGAATTATTCTTTCTCCCCCTCGGGGACTATGGCTTCATCATCCCTTCGGGACCTGAATCCTCGATGGCCTTCAAACATCAGTTCCATTATCAGTGAAAATAAAGAATCTGGCGTCGATCTCATCCGCCCTGGCTTGCTTTATCTCCTCCGAGAGATCAAAGTCCTTAGCATGAATCTCTTCAAGGGCCTCCCTCCGAGATTTGCATCGGGCGTATTCATTTCTCCTTCGCTCTCTATCGAAAGACTCCCTCAACTATGCACGAGCATCGGCAGCGTCTTTTAAAAAAACGGCCACCTTCCTATCGGCTTTTACTCGGAGCCCTTCATCTTTGGCTCGAGTATCCACAACCTCGGCCTTCATCTTTAAGAGAGTTGTTTCGAGCTCAGCAATCCTGCTCGTTTGAACCGAGTTGCTTTCTCCGGCATTCCGAAGCTGTATCTCGAGAGCTGAGGTCTTAGCCAAAGAATTCTTCTTGGCCTCAGAATGAGCATCCATCTGTGCCCTCAACTCGTTGCGTTCGAAATTGGCCTGCTCGACCTCACCCCAAAGGCGTTCCAACGCCTACGTCATTCTCTGCAACTAAGACGTGGAAACATTAGTTTTACAAAAGATGGAAAAAGGTGCCTGCATTCCTCAAATATGAAGGTTACCTATTTCTCGAGATTGCATCTCGTAATCCCGTCTTTGATTCATCTCCGATCGAAGGTGAACCATTTATCATGTCCTCTCATTACAAAGAAGCTTGAGAGATTTCTCCCCGCTCAAGGCTTTCCGCAACCAGGCCTCGCGACGGAGCAGCTCAGACTTGAGATTGTCAAAAGCCTATGAAAAAGAAAACTTCAATTAAAAGCTGAAAGCACGAAGCTGAGAAACCCAAAAGGTCATCAAAGCTTACCACAGAGCAGAGCCGCTGAGCCTCCTCAAAGGCTGAGTGCGCGTCTACTGGTTTGGTCTTGTCGGCCCCAGTTGAACCACCCCGGATGGGGACGCGATCACTCGAGACTCCACCTGATTTGGACAGGCCCCGGTCTTGAACACCCCTCGAAGTACCTTATAGGGGATAAGAAAATGGTGGCAGAGGAATTTCGCCCCTCCCCTCATAAGGAGCCTCTTCCCCTAGTCTAATATCCTCGGTATCAACGGGTTTAGCCGCCTCGAGAGATTTCTTGGATTGAGCCATCGAGGTGGTGCCATCTCCCTCGGTTGTATCGCCGCTCACATATCAGCCAATTAATATGAGGTCTTCTTCAGAACTTGCATCTTATTTATGCCTCCGGGAAGGCCCCATTTCATCTTAAACATCCTCACCCTTCGAGGATCTTTTTCGCTTGTTATCCTCTTTCGGCTCCGAAGCCAACTATCCTACCCCCTCTCCTAGGGGGAACAGCCTCATCTGAGAGAATCCACCAATGCCTGCGGTGACAGACTTAGTACACATAAAAGAAAGTGTTTTTCAAGAAAATGAACCACACAACGCATACCATGGTGTTTTACTTCTCATATGCCCTTCGACAGATCTCGCCACTTGCGTTCATCATATGATGAGGAAGCTGTCAACTTCTGAGTCCAATCCGCAAGATCGGGGATCTCCTCCGGCATCCACGGAATAGCTAAGAAGGAAATAAAGAAACATTCTTATTAACCATCAAAAGCAAAAGGCACTAAGGCACGACGTAATACTCACGTCTGAAGTTCCATTTTTATGGGAACGACATGAACTCCGCAGGAATGATGTCGGCGATTCTCACTCGAACAAATCAACTCATTCATCCCCGGTTCCTGTCCTCGTCATCACTGGCGATAAAGGGCATGGTGGATCGGCGTCGTAAGGCAATCAGACCTCGATAATGTAGAGGCCGATATAATCTGATGCGATGTCTGAGGGTGAACTCGAGCTCAGCCTTTTCGGTGAAGAACCTCATCATCAACACAATCCGCCAGAAGGACGGATGAATCTGAGCCAAAGTTACTCGATACCTTTTGCAAAATTCGAGCACAAGGAGGTCGAGGGGACCCAATGTAAAAGGGTGCGTGTACACATTCAGGAACCCCTCTACGTGGGCCATGATGTCCTCCTCTTGTCGATAAGGTATCAGCAGTATCACATTTTCTCCCCATCCACAATCTTTCCTCACAACCTCGAGGTGTTTCTCTTATATTGAACGAATAAACCTCGACGCATGCTCTCGATGGCCCGGAACATCGAAGGGCTTCTCTAGTGAAAAATGTTTCTTGAAAGCAAAACAACTCGAGGTTAACTCGCCATACGCCGACGGTGTACCACCGACCGGGCAAGAAGCAGAGGTAGAGCTTCCCTCTTCTTGGTGAGCGGATTTGGGCATGGCAGCCATAACTGCTTTGAAACAAGAAAAAAGAGATGAAAACTCAGGCGAAAGCTTTAAATTAAAATGGTAGAAGAACTGATGCAAGGAAGAAAAACTTTATGAAAAAGATAGTTGCCCAAAGTAGAAAGTCCTCAAATGAGAGGAAAGTGAATATATATATATATATAAGGAGAAGCGGCGTCCCTTCATTTACTTTGATGCCCAAACAGCTCTGACAAAGCCTTTATAGTTTTTGGGAAATGTACCGATGGGGCCACATCAGTCACTACACTTATGTACCGAGACATGGGCTCGCATCGGCCCGGTATAGAAGGGGGTTTTTCGATGGTAAAATCAGAGATCGTGTCAAATGGACCAGGAATGCACTGCTCGATACTAGGAGGTGTTCTCGATTTGTCCTTAGACGGGCGTGACGAGGAAGTGGTTCCCTCTTTTTGAGTTTTGGAAGTTTTGGCCATAGTTATAACTGAGTTTCAAGAAGATGAAGAAGTAAGCGCAGAAGGAAGATGAATGCAAGAATTATAAGCAATAGACTTGGAGGGTTGAAAATATTGTAAAAGTTTGAAAGATAGAAGATGGAGGTATTTATATGAATCGTTTTGGGGCATGTTTGAGAAGCGGAAAGGTCGAACCAATAGCGGTTCATGGGCTTCTCCGGAATCTTGTTGACGGCGACCTCTGCGCAGCTTTTCTGTCACATTATTTAATGACCTCACGTGGCTGACGTCATAATGGGGATATCGAAGAGGCAAGAATTGAAGGTCGTTTCTTAGAATTTCATTCTAAGAAATGCGGGGACTATCTGTATACGGATAAAATCGGGGAGTCCGATTTTGAGATCGATATGGCGCTCCATGATTAACCTCGAGAAGCTCAGAACGGGATTCATTGTTTGACCCCGAGGAACATCCCTCGAGGAGGCATATCGAAGGATTGTCATACTCGACCTCGAGGCAGTACAAATCGGAGACCGTCATGAGAAGGCGGGAAAATCCCAAAGGGCACGTGCTTAAAGCTGACCAAGTTTGCAAGAATAGTACAGAGTCCGTACCGGACCATTAAATAGTTGTACCGGTTGTATTTCTTTGTAATAATTATATATGTACTATGTTTGGATTCCCCCTCCTATATAAAGGGGACCCTTGTCATTTTGTAACACACGGGATATTCAATACAAGAACAAGAACATTATCTGCTCTCTAACTAAAACACATTCTACAATTGTTCTACAGATTTATTGTTTCCATTTGTTGTGTTTCATTAATTGTTCTTCATTTGTTGCTCATTATTGATCATAAAAGGCTATCCTCGAGGCCCTCTAAGTTGTTATTTCTTCATCGATCGCCCTCTGTTAAGCGTACCAGCTCGACCTCGAGGCCCAGCTTTGGCCAGCTCGAGGCCTCGTCTCTCGACTGTTCGGTTTGCATACCAGCACTATTCCTTGCTCTTATTTCATTTTCCTAACTCACACTTAGCATCTATTGCTTAACAACTAGTATTAACATAAATCACGTATCTTTAAAACCACAAAATCAAATATAATTGTAATTATCATTTTCAAGGTAAACGGCCTCATCGAGTACTAATTACTCAACCAACAAACCGCATAATTCTGAACAAATCAATAACTGACTAGTTACGGCGAATCCGAAGAAGAGCAATTGATTTGTTCAATAACTTTCGGAGCTCCTATAACCGTTTCTCAACGATATCTGACATCTGAAAATCCTGATCGAACTGTCTATTCCATTTGTAGACGAGCAAACAACTTCACTCAACCTGCACTCCAAAAGTCTCTTATATAACTACTGCAACCGCACTAAAGACTTCCACTCCTTTTAAACCTGCTAAACCGAAATACCTTTGGAATTTCCGAATGTTATATCCGTAAGACATCATGCACTGAATAAGTGAATCTGACCCGACATAGAACACACGATCTCAACAGACTAAAATTAAGTAGCCATCCAAAGCTGATACCAATTCTTTTCGATTAAATCATAACTCCTCCATAGACATATGAAAACTACTATCATCTCTAGCCCATGAATATTTCCGAAATCTCCTAACCACTAATCTCAATCACAGATACCGATACAACCCATTTGAATTAACAAGAAACCACACTGGTAACCTTTACTGAACATGATCATCATCAGGCACTAATTCCAAGATCACCTACATGGACCAATTCAACTACTTACAGAATACATCATTCCTTGAGCACATTCCTCAAGGCATCAATAGATCTCCATCTACGATGTGCCTTCTATGACTTACACCCAGCCCGGGTGATATAAGATAGTACTATCATACTACTGAGCAATTCAGACCATTCATTAAAAACCTTCCTAAGCGATCAAGCCATGGCATCACTAACGTAGAAATATTTTAAGTATTCAACATGGCCCAATGACAAATAATAGAGTCCTTAACCGACATAGATACATAAAGAGAATTACCCATAGACCCACCCGACATATCAAATGAGATACCAAATATGATGGCACATAAACGTAGGAAGATCCTTTCGTCAAACAACACAAAAGCATCTCTGCAACACACCAAAATATTACCTGTTATAACTGCATCCGTGACCATTGCCTTGGGTCTACCATGAAAAGCATATAAATGTGTTGGTCCTCCACTTCTACCTAACTGAGCGGGTGGTATAGTAACTGGTGCGGGAACCATAACCTAAGAATATTGTTGTGCCATACCTCTACCATGCCTGAAATAATACTTCCTTCTATGCCCCAACTCTGCGCTCTCAAAACACCCTCTGGCTGAGAGAGGCTGTTGGGCATGAGTTTGCCCTTGATGATCAGAATAACCTCTGGAAAAACTCGGAAAGAAAGAAGCATGATATGAACTCTGCACTAGAAGTGCATTGAATGATGCTAGAACTGGAGTGCCACACGTACGTTGTTATGCTGAATACATGGGTCAACCTAAATGACCTCTCCCATTACAGCCTATTAGGCGGGGTACCACTAAATCTACCAACACCATGAGGTCTTTGTTGGGATTTTTTTAGGTAATTAATGATATGTTAATGTTTAAAATGGGTGAATGGGAAATGGAGGGGAAAATGAAATATTTGAGTAATATTTGGGTTTCCCTCCTTAATTGTCCCACATAGGAAGAGGAAAAGACTTTTGATGGGTGGGTATATAAGCAATTGCTCTTATTCTAGCTAATAAAGAGTTGAGAAGAAAGCAAGCATCGCGCCGTTGTCGTCGTCGCTCGGCTCGGCCTCGGCCTCGGCCTCGGCCTCAGCTTCGACTTCGGATTCGGATTTGAATTTGGATTTGGATTTGGTCAAATGATCGAGAGATTATTTTTTGGACCAAATTTATTTGTTAATAGTAAATATTAACAGAAATGTTATTAAATATTTATTTTAATAACAAAATATTAATATTAAAATAAATATTAATATTAAATCCATTTCAGTTATCCAGAATTTAGTTTTCTGTTTTGTAACAGAAAATTAACTACCCTTCAATTTTCCCTCTTTATTATTGAGTAAATAGCCAATTATGTCATGGCATTTACTTTATGGGCGTTTTTGCAAAAACAGCCATTATGAAGAGTTGCACCTCTTCAGATTTCAGCCCAACTTTTGCTATAAATACAAGTCCATTCTCTCAGGTTTTACATACTAATTTCTGAGTTCTCCTCTTTCTTTCTGCATACTTTCATCTTCAAAGAAAGCAAGTAAGTGTGATTTGCTACCGAACTTTGAGTTCGCTGAAACACTGGGGTTTGAAGTACCACTACACCAGTGTGAAATTCGTTCTATCCTGGGAGGAAATAATCCATAACCTTGGGTACTAGGAGGGGATTAAATTCCTTAAGGAAACACTGTGAATTAGTGGGCTCGGATTAAGTTTCCATTACGTTTACATTTCTGTTTATTTTATTTTATTATTTCCAAAATTATTTTACAAATACAGATTTCTAACAAGCTTAACGAATTTAATATATTTTCTGTATTTGTTTTATATACACTGTTTCTGGAAAGTAAAAACCTTGGTGGTTTTTGGAGATTAAAATCTACGTGATTTTAACGTTTGTGTCATTCTTTTACAGAAATGACGAATGACAACGGAAACGAAGCTGTTCCGATGGTAACTGCCAATGCCTCAACAAGCCGAACAATACCGGCAGCATTGGCACCGGCTGAGAAACCCGGAAAATTTTCCGGGCTTGATTTCAAGCGCTGGCAGCAGAAGATGTTCTTCTACTTGACTACTCTAAGTCTCCAGAAGTTCATCAAGGAAGATGTTCCTGTGCTGTCTGATGAAACTCCAGAGACTGAACGCTTTCTTGTCATTGAGGCGTGGAAGCATTCAGACTTTTTGTGCAAGAATTACGGGCCTGAGGATTCTTTGTATAACGTCTATAGTGGCGTGGAAACGTCAAAAGAATTTTAGAGTGCACTTGAAAAGAAATACAAAACTGAAGATGCCGGGTTGAAGAAGTTTGTTGCTGCAAA
>ML247384.1:0-35717 GCA_005239495.1 Nicotiana undulata | reverse complement strand
ATATATATATACGCATTGCATTCATCCGCATTTGCATTGAGTTGGGATCGTACAAGGGTGAGTAGAGAAACAATACAAAGTACTGGGAAGTGATAAATTGAGAATAATGATAAGACGTTTCGAGTAATGAGAAAGAGAACAAGTAATATAACTATGAATAGCTTACAAAGGAAGACTATGTTTGAGATCAGTTATTGATTGTTGCTTACATGTTCTTATACTTGATGTACTTTCTCATATGATTTATTGCTAAGCATGTATTTTATTTTACTATGTACTGGACCTTAGTGAGTATGTATTCTACCTCTCGTCACTACTCTTTACGAGTTTAGACGGGATACTCACTGGGTACATATTTGTTTATATGTACTCATGCTGCACTTTCTTTCTTTTTCTGCACTTGACTGTGCAGGTATTGAGGCTGGTTCGTCTGTTCGTCCGTCAGCTGATAGGTACTGATCGCGGCGTCGCTCCACACGGTGAGCTGTCTTCTTGGCGTTTTCCTGACAGCACCTCTGGAGCCTTCTAGTTTCATTTTGCTCAGTCTTTTGTTCCAGACTGCGGCTTGTATATTTTGTATATGTATTTCTGCTGTTGTATCTATGTAGCCGCCCGTTGACACTGTGACACTAGTCCTGGCACACACTTGTTGTAGTTATCGGGGTTGTATATGTATTGGGCCTAGCTGTGGTTCAGCTTATTTCTACGGCCTTACCCCATATTGTTATTGTATTCCGCATTTTTATTGTTATTGTGGTTCGTTGGCTTGCCTAACCTCGCCGTTAGGCGCCATCATGACCTTGACCGGTTTTGGGTCGTGACAAAGCCGCTAGATGCAAATATATTTCCAACTAAGAAATACTTCACCTTTACTTACTACTTGTCCATTTGCACGAGACTAAGTGTTGTCTCAAATCCTGCATAAGGCTAAGCCCTGCCTCTTTATTTTCATAAGGCTAAGCATTGCCTTCCACCTGCATGAGACTAATCACTGTCTCAAGTCTTGCATGAGGCTAGGCCATGCCTCCTCACTTGCATAAGGCCAAGCTCCGCCTTCCCCCCTGCATGAGACTAAGCACTGTCTGAAATCCTGCATGAGGCTAAGCCCTACCTCTTTATTTGCATAAGGCTAAGCTTTGCCTTCCATTTGCATGAGACTAAGCATTGTCTCAAGTCTTGCATGAGTCTAAGCCTTGCCTCTTTACTTTCATAAGGCTAAGCATTGCCTTCCATTTGCATGAGGCTAGCACTGTCTCAAATCCTGCATGAGGCTAAGCCATGCCTTCTCATTTGCATAAGGCTAAGCATTGCCTTCCACTTGCATGAAACTAAGAATTGTCTCAAATCCTGCATGAGTCTAAGCCATGCCTCCTTATTTGCATAAGGCTAAGAATTTCCTTCCACTTGCATGAGACTAAGCATTGTCTCAAATCCTGCATGAGGCTAAGCCCTGCCTCTTTATTTGCATAAGGCTAAGCACTGCCTTCCACTAGCATGAGACTAAGCACTGTCTCAAATCCTGCATAAGGCTAAGCTCCCTGCACGAGACTAAGCATTGTCTCTCTTTGCATAATGTCAAGACCCAAATTCCCAGCCTTAAGGATCGTGATGGATCCTAACACCACACTTGCTAGGCAAGCCAATGTTAGAATTCGATTAGCTATTTTCCTTTGATTATTTACTTAGACACAAATAAATTTAAATTAAACTTAATCTAATGATTTCCAACGAATAATTCCAAATATAAAATATAAAATAAATAAATAAATCGAGACACAAACTAATTATATATATAACTCTAAGACTACCCCAGTGTGTGGTGTCACAATTCACGAACCTCTAAGACAACTACAGATAATGGGCCGAAAGAAATAATATAACTATTTTCAGAAAATATACAACAGCCTCTATGACCTAAGAGAAGACTCTAGGGATTTGCGAATGACGGCAGATATACCTCGTGTCTCCGAATGGTGTATGTCCACTACTAAAAATCTCTAACGCTGGTCGGTACCTGGATCTGCACAAAAGATTGCATAGTGCAGTATCAGTACAACCGACCCCATGTACTGAGTAAGTGTCGAGCCTAACCTCGACGAAGTAGTGATGAGGCTAAGGCGGGGCGATTATAAATTAACATGTAACAATATATATATATAATAAATCAAGAAAAACAATTCTACACAAACAAGAAAGATAACTGCAACAATAATAAAACAACTCGGTCACCTATTCTAGGCCTCAGCTGTAACCAAGATCTCACACAAATTTCAAAATTTCTAAACTTCAATTTAAAATAACTGTATGGGCATAATATGAGAAACAGTAGAGTAAAACAGTAAATTTTCCAAAACTTTGTGTTTAAAATAAGTAAAACATAAGTATCCTCCCTTATCACTTTCTTGTTGCGGCGTGCAACGCGGTCCCACCTTTCCACCCTTATCACTATCTTTTTACTTCACCTGTCCACCTTTATCACTATCTTTTATCTCACATGTCCACCCTTATCACTATCAATTTATTTATTTATTAAAAACTTTCAAAATTCAGGCAAAGCCTTTCACAACACTTTCATCTCAACAATTGTAAACAAAACACAGTATAGCTCACAAGTTGTATGGAAAATATTTTTTCATAATGAACCCAACCAGAATATATGTAAATATCGTAACGCTGTCATCCAGCTCAACCCTTAGGTACCATAACAAAATCAAGGGAAAAGCCAACACTTTTATCACACTTGCAACAATACTTGGCAATAATCTAATGAAACCAAATAGCCATGTAAACCTATACAATCATAAAACAGTAAACTGCATTTCTCACAACTTCCTCAATACTATCAAAAATGAAACCAACGGGAAAGCAAAAGCAATGTCCAACAACTCAACCTTTATGTACCACAAGGAAACCAGGGAAACAACCAATACTTTTCCAAAATAATTGCAACAAGACTTAACAACAAACTAACAAGCCAAGTTGTCATAGAAACCATAACGAACATAAAACAATTAAGACATGAATCAATTAAATTGGAAATGGGGAAGGGATCATGTTATGTAGACCATTTGGTGGTGAATAGATACTCGTCACCTCACCTATACACCACACACAGGCAATTTCACATAACAATTAAGTTGGGGGTTCCTATTCCCTCAAGTCAAGGTTAAACCAAGCACTTACCTCAATTTTGCAGGGCACTCACTGTTCAATTATAACTTTTCCTTTTGAATTCACCTCCAATACACTCGAATCTAATCATAATTAACTTAATATCATTAATTAAGGCTAAAGGAACTAACTTTATTGAAAATCATAATTTTTCCTAAGTTTTCTCAAAAAAGGTGAAAACCCGACCCTGGGCCCGCTTGGTCTAACCTCGGGGTTCGGACCAAATTACGTTTACCCATTCACCCACGAACCCGAATATACAATTATTTTCGAAATCTGACCTCAATTCGAGGTAAAGATTCAATTTATACAAAATTCCCTAATTCGACCCAAACCCTCAATATTTACCATGAAAATTCATAGTTTTTATTTAAAAGTGATGAAAAATAATGAGTAATTGAAAGAATAAAGTTTAGAATTGATTACCAACAACTTGGGGATGATATTTGGTGAAGAAATTCGTTCCTAGGGTTGTGAGGTTCGATAATTTGAAGAAGAAGAAGTCTGCCCGTTTTTAAAAAAGTATTTAAATAGCTGGGCAGGCCTTCTATGCGTTCCCATAGGGCCTGCCGCGTTCGTATAGCTTTAGAGCCCGGCTTCACCGCGTTCGCGATCAGGGGATCGCGTTTGCACAGTACAAATGCCAACCCCCTCCCCCAGGCCCAGATGCACTGTGCGTTCGCGAGGGCTCACACGCGTTCGTGTAGGGTCCTTCCCCCAACCCATCGCGTTCGCATAGTGGGCCTTGCATTCGCACTGAACAAACAGGCCCCCAGTTCAATTTACTCTATGCGTTCGCAGCAGTGGCAACGCGAACGCAATGCACAAAATGCATGTGCACTAACAGCAGAAAAACAACAACTTTTCAAGTGTAAAAATATCTCATGGCCTATCCGAAACTCACCCGAGCCCTCGGGGCTCTTAACAAAACATGCACGCAAGTCTAAAAACATCATACGTACTTGCTCGTGTGATCAAATAATGAAATTAACATGTAAAACTATGAATTAAACCTCAAACTCATCATTTTCCTCAAGAACACTTAAAGTTCATTATTTCTCAACCGGATGTCCGAATCACGTCAAATAAACTCCGTTTTTCACCAAACTTCATAGTTAACGTTTAAATACTATAACAAATCTGTACCGAGCTCCGAAACCAAAATACGGTCCCGATACCAATGGTTTCAAACATTAATTCTTTTCTTTATTACATAAATATTTCAGCAAAACAATTTCTTTCAAAAATTGATTTCTAAGGCTTAGGACCTCGGAATTCATTTTTGGGCATACGCCCGAGTCCCTTATTTTACGGCGAACCTCTCGGGATCGTCGAAACACAGATCTGGGTCCGTTTACTCAAAATGTTGACCAAAGTCAACTATAATCAAATTTTAACTCTAGAAATTACTATTTCTCATATTTTAACATAAAAGCTTTCCGGTTTCACGCCCGGATTGCGCACGCAAATTGAGGTATTTAAAATTAATCTTTTTAGGGCTATTAAGCCTAAAACGGAGGCTAAATTCATAAGATGACCCCTTGGGTCATCACAATCTCCACCTCTAAAACAAGCGTTCGTCCTCGAACGGACATAGAAGATTACCTGAATTGGCGAACAAGTGTGGATATTTACTCTGGATGTCGGACTCGAACTCCCAAGCAGCTACCTCAACGGGCTGGCCTCTCCACTACACTCGAACTAAAGGATAACTTTTAAACCTCAACTGACGAAAATGCCGGTCTAAAATGGCTACCGGATCCTCTTCATCAGTGAAGTCCTTGTCCAATTGGACAGAGCTGAAATCTAACTCGTGGGACGGGTCATCATGATATTTTCGGAGCATAGACACATGGAATACCGGATGATTTGAGGATAACCCTGGAGGTAACGCAAGTTTATAAGCTACATCCACACTCTCTCAAGAATATCAAATGGCTCGATATACCTAGGGCTCACCTTACCCTTCTTCCCAAATCTCATAACACCCTTCGTGGGCGATACCCGAAGTAAGACCCTCTCTCCAACCATGAACGCCACATCACGAACTTTACGGTCAGCATAACTCTTTTGCCTGGATTGAGCTGTACAAAGTCGATCCTGTATAATCTTGTCCTTATCCAAGGCCTCCTGAACTAAGTATGTACCTATTAATCGAGCCTCTCTCGGCTCGAACCATCCAACTGGCGATTTGCATCGTCTACCATATAATGCCTCATAAAGAGCCATCTGAATGCTCGACTGATAGCTATTATTATAAGAAAACTCTGCTAATGGCAAGAACTGATCCCAAGAACCTCCAAAGTCAATAACAAAAGCGCAGAGCATATCCTCCAAAATCTAAATGGTAGGCTCGGACTGCCCATCAGTCTGAGGATGAAATGTTGTGCTCAACTCCACTCGGGTACCCAACTCACGCTGAACTGCCCTCCAAAAGTGCGAAGTAAACTATGTACCCCGATCAGAGATGATAGACATGGGCACACCATGAAGGCGAACAATCTCTCGAATATATAATTCAGCCAACCGCTCCGTGGTATAAGTACTCGACATAGGAATGAAATGTGCTGATTTAGTCAGCCTATCCACAATAACCCAAACTATGTCAAATTTCCTATGAGTTCATGGGAGTCCAACAACGAAGTCCATAGTGATACGCTCCCACTTCCACTCAGAAATCTCTATCTGTTGGAGAAAACCACCGGGTCTCTGATGCTCATATTTTACCTGTTGACAATTTAAGCAACGAGCCACATATGCAACAATGTCCTTTTTCATCCTTCTCCACCAATAATGTTGCCTCAAATCCTGGTACATTTTGGATGCACCTGGGTGTATGGAATACTTAGAACTGTGAGCCTCCTCAAGGATCAACTCATGAAGGCCATCAACATTAGGCACACATATACGACCCTGCATCCTCCAAACACCATCATCTCCAATTGTAACCTTATTTGCACCACTGCGCCGAACTGTATCCCTAAGAACCATCAAATGCGGGTCATCATCCTACCGCTCTCGGATACACTCAATTAGAGAAGACCGAGCGACTGTACAAGCTAGAACACTGCTGGACGAAATATCCAACCTCATGAACTAATTAGCCAACGTCTGAATGTCTGAAGCTAACGGTCTCTCACCGACTGGAATATACGCAAGGTTGCCCATGCTCACCGCCTTCCTACTCAATACATCGGCCACCATGTTGGCCTTCCCTGGGTGATACAATATAGTGACATCATAATCCTTCAGTAACTCTAACCATCTGCGCTGCCTCAAATTTAGATCTTTTTGCTTGAATAAGTACTGGAGACTGCGATGGTCAGTAAAAACCTCACACGGCACGCCATAAAGATAGTGCCTCCAAATTTTCAATGCATGAACAATGGCTGCCAACTCTAAATCATGAATAGGATAGTTCTTCTCATGGACTTTCAGCTGCCGAGATGCATATGCAATCACCCTGCCATCCTCCATTAATAATGCTCCAAGTCCAACTCGGGAAGAATCACAATACACCGTGAAAGAACATGAGTTTGATAGTAATACCAACACCGGTGTTGAAGTCAAGGTTGTCTTGAGCTTCTGAAAGCTCGCCTCGCACTCGTCTGACCATTTAAACGGGGCACCTTAGGAGGACTTTCTTAGATACTCAAACCGAATTAAATTTAAAAAAAATTCACTTTATAATAACTAGAGATTGTTCCTGTAATGGCACCATTTGATATAACAACCTCAGTCATACCATAGAAAATATATCAACAGGTCGGCTCTCCACCTCTAGGAATCTGACCTCCACCTTCGACATTCCGACCCCCTTTCCCCTAGCTGGTCATGAAAGTTGAGTTGTAATTGTAATAAGGCACGTCGCCTGAGTTCTCTGATGAAATAATTCGGCTGCTCATACCGAGTTTATACCAAATAACTGGAATAACCGTTGGAGGAATCTCGTAGTTTTGGTGTATTAAAAGAACTCATTGAAGCACCCCGAGTAATCAGATATATGGAATGGGCTGGTTGGGTCCCTGAGCCCCTGCGAAATAATTTGTTGTTGCAAAGCATAATCCACTGAATCTGTCACGACCCAAAATCCTAACTCAGGTCGTGATGGCGCCCAATAGCGGGGTCAGGCAAGCCAACACTCAACTTACTAAGGTTTCCTTCTTTTTGATGAGATATCTCAACATATACCAAGTATTAAAGCTTAAAACATTAATCGAAAAGGGTAATTAACCAGTTTTAGCCAAAAACAATCATAATTAGGCGTGAGACAATATATACAGACCATAATCCATAATAACTACTACGTGTGTGCCAGGAACTAGTGTCACAAGTCCTACGGGTATACTAACAGAATATACAAAAGATACAATATACAGTCCCACTGTCTGAAAGAAATAGACGGGAAATAAGCAAAAGAAGCTCCATGGTGCTGCCAAGGATCGTTAGGAGAAGCAGCTCACCGTGAAGTCAGGTCCAACTATAATCAGAATCTAGCTCCGGTCTGATAATCACATGCACCAGCCTCAGAACCTGTACAATTAAATACAGAAGCGTAGCATGAGTACATAAACAATTATGTATCCAGTAAGTATCCAGCCTAATCTCGAAGAAGTAGTGACGAGAGGTTGACTTGATACTTACTAGGGTAAAACAATATGAAATATGTATATACAGGAGAAACAATAATAGCATAAATGAACGGTAATAAAGAAATGAGCATCAAATACCATTCTCTAGTACCCTCGCACTACCTCTTTCCATGGTATACAAGTTTTTTAACCCTCCCTCTTTCACAAAAATAAGCAGTTCAATTACAGGGCTCCTCATAATCTATCAAACATATGACGGACCGTGAACGTACGGTCAATACGACGTGAAACGTAAATGTGCACTGCCAAGGGTCGAACGGCCCGAACCATAGATGCATCTATCTGCCCCGCTCGCGAATCGATCATGCGACGCGGTTATAATAATAATAGGGTTGCCCCGCTCCCGAATCATACATGCGACTCGGGTTCCCATATACCTATACATAATCCTCAGGGATTGCAGATAATTAACAGGGGTCCTTTCAGCATAAAAAGAGATTCAATAATAACAATTTCGAAACATAACCTCATGGGCCTTCATATGTAAAATTTCCAGGATATTAAACTACCTAGTCCACATACAAGATAGCAGATACAACACATAAAGCATGCTGGTGAGTCCTAAACTACCCGACAAGGCATAATAGTATCCACACACGGACTCTCGTCACCTTGTACGTGCGTATCCCCCGCAAATAAGGACAAGCAATCATTTTTAATATCTATGGGGACAATTCACTCTTACAAGATTAGAAAGGAGACTCACCTCGCGTCGAACCTACTCCCCGGGTCAAGAATGCGCCTGAAACTCCGACCTCGTCTCCCAAGGAATCGAAACTAATCAAATGTTACGTAAATATATTAAATTATACTCAAAGCATGAAATTATCCTACTCATTTTGTCAATTCACCATTCTTGAAGAAATCCCAAAATTCACCCCCGGGCCCGCACACTCGGATTCCAAGAATTCACGAAGGAAACACTCACCCATAACCTAAGGATCGTCAATATATGATTTTTACTTGATTTCATAGCCAATTTATGGGAAATTCTCTAAATTCCCGAAAGCCCTAGGTTACTACCCAATTCTTGATTTTCACCAATTAAGTAGTTAATTTGACTAGTAATCCACGCATTAAACTAACACCAGGGTAGAATTTACTTACCTTATCAGTATCTAGGTCGTGGAGCAGTTTTCCCAAGCTCTCAAGGTCTCTAATGGTGGAAGCAATGAGGAAAAGTGTGCATTTCCCGTGTTTTAAAGAAACACATTGCCTAATAGTGGTTCCGCACCTGCGGCTCAAGGACCGCACCTGCGGTCCCGCACCTGCGGAAAATGGGACAAGGGCCTGGGCTCGCACCTACGTGCAGGAGTCCTCACCTGCGGCTCCGCACCAGCGGGAAAGGGCCCTCACCTGCGAGAACTTGGCAGCCCACCTGGGGGGGGGGGCGCAGCTGCGAGGCTGGGATCGCAGGAGCGGTCTCGCACCTGCGTCTGGGCAACCGCACCTGTGGTTACACCAGAACAGGTGCACCAGCAGTTGCATCAGCTGGTTTTTAGCCCTGTTTGCTGCCCGAGAGGCACCTGGGCCCACCCGATCCCCCTTCCTAATATACCAACAAGTCCCAAATCATAATACGGACTCGCTCGAGCCTTCGGAACACTCAAAACAACGCTAAAACTCAAAATCACACCTCAAAACCCCTAGAATCACAACTTAAGAACTTCAAGTTCTTGGATTCGATATCAATGCGCCGAACTGACCTATAATACTCGGAATGAAACCAAATTTTGCAAGCAAGTCATAAATGACATAACGGAGCTATTCCCGATCTCGGAATTCCATTCAGATCTCGATAACACAAAATCACGTTACAAACCAAATTTCAAACTTAAGGAAACTCTTATTTCGGTATAGGGCGCCGAAATGCTCCCGGGTCATCCAAAACCCATTCGGAACATACGCCCAAGTCCGAAATCATCATACGAAGCTATCGGAACTGACGAAACTCAATTCCGAGATCCTTTGCTAAAAATGTTGACCGAAGTCAAACTTGGCCAAAAAGGCCGACCTTAAGGAACTAAGTGTTCCTATACTGCTCTAAACACTTCCGAACCACTCGTCCCCGCAAGTCATAAATCACAATAAGCCGCTATGGGTAGTTTCATTTAGGGGAACGGGGTCCGATAATGCAAAACGATCAGTCGGGTCATTACAGAATCTTTTAGAACCTCGAGACCTCTTAGTCTCCTTAGCTTCCTCTTTTCCTCATCCCGAACATATTTTTAACATCTAAGCAATTTCTACCACTAGCCGAGATGAAGTATCAACTTGCCCCGAGTCGTACAAAATTTTACAATCATATTTGAGTCATTTAATGAGTATGGGGACTTGCCCTCTGGCTATATGAACTGAAGTAGGAGTATGACGGGATAACTTATCAAGCCTGATGGCATATTCTGACACCGTCATGGTGACCTGACGCAACAGTTCGAACCCTATGCGCCATGCATTACGGAGAGTCCGAGAAACAAATTCTATGAATAGCATTTATGAGAACTGATTCAAGTAGTTGGCGCTGGAATGGCTGGTCGCCCTCTTCGTAGGCTTACGAGAAACACCGGCGGCCAATTTCATCTTTTACTATGTTGACCCAACATTGCTGAGCTACCCCAAGATCCGAAACCGTCACTTTCACATTGAGTAGACCTTCCGTAGATTTAAAGTTGTTTATATAACTCCTTCGATACTGAGGTATAGGGGTATTAAAGAGGCAGACATATCGCAAGTCCCAGCTTTATCTCTTGCGAAATCTCAGACCTTATACATTCCAAGACAAAAACCGATATAACACATGACCCCTCAATCTATTCCTTGACGGTGGACTCCCCCTATTGGCACGCAGTCATAGGTCACAATGTCTGATAATACACAATGTTAAATTTCACAGCTCACATAAATCGACCCCGTTGCTTTCAATTATTCCCTTGTTATGCAATACTGGAGTAGCTATGAATCCTTATGGAATCTGGACTATTCTAACATGTATCGACTGAGCTAGAACCACCGCGTCTAGATCCATTTAAGACTGTACAATAGGTGCTGATGTTCGAACTTTAGACTGAGCTTTGCTTCTGTCTCTTCCCCTAATCGTAGTTGTCATTGGGGCTTCATCTCTTGTCCGGTTGTAGACGTTTTGTGTGTTGTCGAGATTTGTGAGAGGACAAGAATATACAAGTTCAATCATCAATGGTAGAATGAATTCACACGATAGAGTAGGATAGAAGTGAAATTGTTCCTAACTTCATAGCCTCTGAGAGATAAGTACAGACGTCTCTGTACCGATCCTTCAAACTCTACCAAGTTTGTTCGTGAATTGTGAGACCTAAGCAACCTAGAGCTCTGATACCAACTTGTCACGACCCAAATTCCCAGCCTTAGGGATCGTGATAGCACCTAACACCACACTTGCTAGGCAAGCCAATGTTAGAATTCGATTAGCTATTTTCCTTTGATTATTTACTTAGACACAATAAAATAAGTTTAAAGTAAACTTAATCTAATGATTTCCAACGAATAATTCCAAATATAAAATAATAAATAAATAAACCGAGCCACGAACTAATTATATATATAACTCTAAGACTACCCCAGGGTCTGGTGTCACAATTCACAAACCTCTAAGACTACTACAGATAATGGGCCGAAAGAAATAATATAATTGTTTTGAGAAACTATAAAATAGTCTCTATGAAATAAGAGAAGACTCTAGGGATCTGTGAACGCCGACAGATATACCTCATGTCTCTGAATGGTGGATGTCCGCTATACCTGGATCTACACAAAAGATTGCAGAGTGCAGTATCAATACAACCGACCCCATGTACTGAGTAAGTGCCGAGCCTAACCTCGACGAAGTAGTGACGAGGCTAAGGCGGGGCGATTATAACTTAACATGTAACAATATATATATATAATAAATCAAGAAAAACAATTCTACACAAACAAGAAAGATAACCGCAACAATAATAAAATAACTCGGTCACCTATTCCAGGCATCAGCTGTAACCAAGATCTCACACAAATTTCCAATTTCTAAACTTCAATTTAAAATAACCATATGGGCATAATATGAGAAACAGTAGAGTAAAACAGTAAATTTTCCAAAACATTGTGTTTAAAATCAGTAAAACATAAATATCCTCCCTTATCACTTTCTTGTTGCGGCGTGCAACCCGATCCCACCTTTCCACCCTTATCACTATCTTTTACTTCACCTGTCCACCCTTATCACTATCTTTTACCTCACTTGTCCGCCCTTATCACTATCTTGTTATCCACCCTTATCGCTATCAATTTATTTATTTATCAAAAACATTCACAATTCAGGCCAAGCCGTTCACAACACTTTAATCTCAACAATTGTAAACAAAACACAGTATAGCTCACAAGTTGTATCCAATATTATTTAATAATGAACCCAACCAGAATATATGTAAATATCGTTACGCTGTCATCCAGCTCAACCTTTAGGTACCATAACAAAATCAAGGGAAAAGCCAACACTTTTATCACACTTGCAATAATACTTGACAATAATCTAATGAAACCAAATAGCCATGTAAACCTCAACAATCATAAAACAATAAACTGCATTTCTCACAACTTCCTCATTACTATCAAAAATGAAACCAACAGGAATATATATATATGTGCATGTATGTATGTATGTATGTATCTCGTAAAGCAATGTCCAACATCTCAACCTTTATGTACCACAAGGAAATTAGGGAAACAACCAATACTTTTCCAAAATAATTGCAACAAGATTTAACAACAAACTAACAAGCCAAGTAGTCATAGAAACCATAACGAACATAAAATAATTAAGACATGAATCAATTAAATTGGAAACGGGGAAGGGATCATGTTAAGCAGACCATTTGGTGGTGAATAGATACTTGTCACCTCACCTATACACCACACATGCAATTTCACATAACAATTAAGTTGGGGATTCCTATTCACTCAAGTCAAGGTTAAACCAAGCACTTACCTCAATTTCTCAGGCCACTCACTGTTCACTTATAGCTTTTCCTTCTGAATTCACCTCCAATACACCCGAATCTAACCATAATTAACTTAATATCATTAATTAAGGCTAAAGGAATTAACTTTATTGAAAATCATAATTTTTCCTAAGTTTTCTCAAAAAAGGTGAAAACCTGACCCCGGGTCCGCTTGGTCTAAACTCGGGGTTCGGACCAAATTAAGTTTACACATTCACCCACGAAACCAAATATACAATTAGTTTCGAAATCCGACCTCAGTTTGAGGTAAAGATTCGATTTTTAACAAATTTCCTAATTCTACCCAATCCCTCAATTTTTACCATAAAAATTCTTAGTTTTTGATTTAAAAGTGATGAAAAACAATGAGTAATTGAAAGACTAAAGTTTAGAATTGATTACCAACAACTTGGGGATGATATCTGGGGAAGAAATTCGTTCCTATGGCTGTGAGGTTCGAAAATTTGAAGAAGAAGAAGTCTGTCCGTTTTTAAAAGAGTATTTAAATAGCTGGGCAGGCCTTCTATGCGTTCGCATAGGGCCTGCCGCGTTCGCATAGCTTTAGGGCCCGGCTTCACCGCGTTCGCGAACAGGGGATCGCGTTCGCACAGTACAAATGACAGCCCCCTCCCCCAAGCCCAGATGCACTGTGCGTTCGCGAGGGCTCACACGCGTTTGCGTAGGGTCCTTCCCCCAACCCATCGCGTTCGCATAGTGGGCCCCGCGTTCGCACTAAACAAACACGCCTCCAGCTCAATTTACTTTATGTGTTCGCATCAGTGGCAACGCGAACACAATGCACAAAATGCTTGTGTCTAACAGCAGAAAAACAGCAACTTTTCAAGTGTAAAAATATCTCGTGGCCTATCCGAAACTCACCCGAGTCCTCGGACCTCTAAACAAAACATGCACGCAAGTCAAAATATATCATACGGACTTGCTTTTGCGATCAAATCATGAAATTAACATGTAAGACTATGAATTAAACCTAAAACTCATCACTTTCCTCAAGAACACTTAAAGCTCATTATTTCTCAACCGGATGTCCAAATCACGTCAAATAAACTCCGTTTTTCACCAAACTTCACAGTTAACCTTTAAATACTATAAAAAATCTGTACCGGGTTCCGAAACCAAAATACAGGCCCGATACCAACGGATTCAAACATTAATTCTTTTCTTTATTTCATAAATATTTCAGCAAAACAATTTCTTTCAAAAATTGATTTCTAAGGCTTGGGGCCTCGGAATTCATTTCCAGGTATACGCCCGAGTCCCATATTTTACGGTGGACCTCCCGGGATTGTCGCAACATGGATCCGGGTCCGTTTACTCAAAATATTGACCAAAGCCAACTATTATCAAATTTTAACTCTAGAAATTACTATTTCTCATATTTTCACATAAAAGCTTTCTGGTTTCACGCCCAGACTGCGCACGCAAATCGAGGTATTTAAAATTAATCTTTTCAGGGCTATTAAACCTTGAACGGAGGCTAAATTCATAAGATGACCCCTTGGGTCATCACACATAATCATAAATGTTCCCCTATTTTCAAACCTTGCATTACTCTCTCGGGACTAAGCTCTGCTCCCAAACTACACAAGAATAAGCTCTGTCTTGTTTTATCTCAAGCACCATGTCTTTGTATCTCATGGGCTGATACATAGACAATTTTCCAAAGGCATCATAGCTTGAAGGCATCATCCTCATAGTCGGAAGACACCATGCCATGGCATGAGGATATCTTAATCTTGAGCACCATTATTCAAAGGCGTCATGGTTCGGAGGCATCATCTTCATAGCCCCAGAACACCATTTCATGACCTGCGAAACCTTTACCGCATAATTCATGGCCTAAGACGTCATGGTCTAAGGACATCATCCTCACCGTCCGAAGACGACCCCCATGGTCGCATCACGTCTAAGTTTATGCTATAATCTATATGCACGCACCATATTTTGAGTTTGCAGGTAATCCGAAAGGTAACCGTTATCCTAACGGGAGCAATCTTCGCACTAGTTTCCATTCAACGTTCATATCCTTCAGTTACTGCAGACCAATCATCGTCCGTTGCCCATTCTTTTCTGATATCTACTCAAGTACCCATGACAATTCTTAACCCCGGTTTGTCCTATCCAGAATATTTTGTTCGTTCTTACAACAACTCCATCAGTTCGTTCCACCGCTGGATCCTGAACTACACGCGGCCTGATTCCGGTAAAATCAGGGATATGTAGTCAGCTCAAAAACCGGAGTGCGGCCCATATTGCTTTAAATCACTCCATTCTTTGAAAATCGGTTATCATTTCTTTACCCGACAACTCTTTCATCCTTCCCGGGTAAAGATGGGCAGCTGTTGATACCCATTTTTTCCCTCATATTTTTCAAATATACATATATACTTTCAAATTAGTGCTTTTGCACCATCACTTGATTTATAAACATATACAAGCAATTTTTATAATTTTCTATAATTTTTCAAAGGTTTTAAATCAATTATTCCTGCATTTTATTATATAAATACTCATTAATTACCTCACAAATTATTTTACAATGATTTTATCATCTAATTTCACCGTTTATACCCATATTAGGTTTTAAATATTTTTAGCATATTTGTCATAATTATATTAGAATTGTTTGCTAAAATTGCACATTTGCAATAATAGCCTATATGTACTTATAATTACTTTATTTATGACAAAATAATCTTTTTATACTTTTTTATAATTTTAAATAATTATTTTTACATATTTTATACACAAATGATATTTTTATTATTTATTTATTATTTTTTACAAATTATTTATTAATTAAAATTAGGTATCTAAATAGAATCCCATTTTTAAACTTATTTCGGCCCAACCCCTAGCCCAATTACTTAAAATACACCAGCGCAACACCCCTGCCCAAACCAAATGACCCCTAACCCAATAACCCAACTGGTAACTTGTTTATATACCCGACCCAACCTCCCCTTTTATCCTGCTCGTTGATCTTTCAAGATCAACGGCCCCCTGATACGCTCAAATTACACCTTAAAATAGTGTAAGTGATTGATGTCAAATATAGTAACCCAATTGTCACGACCCCAAATCCTAACAGGCCGTGATGGCGCCTATCGTGGAACTAGGCTAGCCAACCATCACTTTACTACACATTTGTTCAACTACACGAGTTCACAATTCAATAATAAGCATGCAACCATAGCATTAAATAATATAATAAAGTCTTAGCATTCCCATATTAGCCTAATCAAACCTCCCAAAGACTGGAGTTAGTAGTCATGAGCATCTAAGAATAAGTAAATCTAACTTTGCTGAAACTATAATATATGTCTCTGAATCAAATGCTAAAAGTAAATGAGGAAGAAGCTATGGACGCTGGACAGCTACCTCGAAATTCTGTGAACTGCTGCTAACGAACAAGGCAACTACTGCTCCAAATCGGTACCTGGATCTGTGCACAGAGGACAGGGAGTCTTTATGAGTACGCCAACTCAGTAGTAATGAAAATAAATCACAGTCTGAGAAATATAATGTAACGAATCGACCGGTCGTTCTGCGTTATCGGACCCTGTTCCCCTATATAAGTATTGCGGGCACTGGTGGTTCAGGATTTGGCAGTGCTTTGAGCAGCATAGGAACACTTGGTTCATTTAAGGCTGGCCTATTTGGCCAAGTTTGACTTCGGTCAACATTTTGAGCAAACGACCTCGGAATCGAATTCCGACAGTGTCAGTAGCTCCATATGATGATTTCGGACTTGAGCGTATGCTCGGAATGGGTTTTTGATAACCCGGGAGCGTTTCAGTGCCCGATATAGAAATAAGGATTTCCTTAAGTTTGAAATTTGGTTTGGAACGTGATTTTATGTTATCAAGGTCCAAATGCAATTTCGAGACCGGGAATAGTTCCATTATGTCATTTATGACTTGTCTGCAAAATTTGGGGTCATTCCGAGTAATATAGGTCGGTCCGGCGCGTTGTTATAGAAATCAAGAACTTAGAAATCCTTAAGTTTGATCCTAGGGGTTTTGAGGGGTGATTTTGAGATTTAGCGTTGTTTTGGGTGTTCCGTAGGCTCGAGCGAGTCTGTATTATGAGTTAGGACTTGTTGGTATATTTGGACGGGGGCTCAGGTGGGCCCAGGTGCCTCCCGGACACCACACGAGGTCAAAAAACTAGCTGAACATGCAGCTGGTGCACCTGATCTGGTGTGACCGCAGGTGCGGTTGCCCAGCCGCAGGTGCGGGATCGCTCCTGCGGTCCCAGCCTCGTAGGTGCGAAGGTTCCACAGGTGCGGTTCCTTTTCCGCAGGTGCGGTCTCCAGCTCCGCAGGAGCAACCCCAGCCCCTCTTGCCTAATTCCGCAGGTGCGGGACCGCTCCTGCGGTCCCAACCTCGCAGGTGCGGATCCTCCGCATGTGCGGAACAAACTCTGCAAGAGCGGGTCCGCTGGTGCGGAAGCTCCTCAGCAGGTGCGATCCCCAACCCCTCGCCATTTTTTTGCAGGTGTGATCCCCAGCCCCCTCGCCATTTTTCCGCTGGTGCGGTCCTTTTCTCGCCGGTGCGGGACCGCAGGTGTGGTCCCAAGGTCGCAAGTGCGGAAACTGCTGTAGCAGCAGTATAAATATTTCAAAATATGGGATTTCTTCACTTTTTCCCATTTTTCAACACCATTATAGGACCTCCAAGTTTGAGCAATACCTTCCACGACCTATCTAGTGTCAAGGTGAGTAATTCCTCTTTAATTTCCTAATTTATACATGGAATTCAACTAGAATTAACTACTAAAACAACAAGAATCAAGATTTGGGTAGCAATTAGGGCTCTTAAGGAAATTCGAGAACATTCCATTTAAGTCCATGCATTCAAGTAGAAATCACACATTAATGATCCTTAGGCTATGGGTGAGTGATCCCTTCGTGAATTTTCGGAATTTGAACATGCGGACCCTGGGTTGGAATTTGAGAATTCTTCAATAATATCTATTTTATTGAATAACTAGGATAATTTCCCCACATTGTGCATGCATTGATATTATTGTACACCTTTTTGCTAGTTGTGAGTCCTCGGGTGTAGAGTTCGGAGTTTCGGGCGCATTTGTTGTCCGAGGGATAGATTCGACACGAGGTGAGTCTCCTTTCTAACCTTGTAAGAGGGAATTGTCCCCATAGGTGTTCTATGTGTTGTGTGTAATTGTTTGTGGGGGCTACGTACGCACCAAGTGACAAGAGTCCGTGCGTAGCGGCTATTATTGCTATGTCCGGGTAGTTAGGACCCAGATCATGCTCTATCTTCTACTCGTAATGAACTATATGTTGCGAGCCCTGATTATATGTGTAGTTTTTGTTCCTCTGACATTTATGGAATTTAAATAATGGAAAAGAAATTATTTTACGGAAAGTAATATAAAAAGGAATTGTGCCATTGTCGTGAAATTTTTTGGCCACAGCATGCCTTATACTCTTTCTTGCAAATAACATATATGATATGAACTCATGATTTTTGCGTGATATTGCTTTTCTCTGAGACTTTTTGGAAATTGGGGAATTGAAAGGAATTGTTATGTAAAGTAAGTTTTATATGTTATTGTGTGTGCATGTGACCGCTTCACAATTTGCATTCCGCGAGCGATGTGTGATTTCCCCCACTCTCATGGGAGCGGGTCGTACGCCACAGCGGATTGAAAGCTGCACTTTTGGGACGGGCCGGTCGATCCCCGGCAGTGCACAAAGATGATATAATTAAGAATGCACTTTTGGTACGGGCCGTTCGATCCTCGGCAGTGCATGGACGAAGTTGTTCTATGTTATGATATGGTTACATTGAAAGACGCACTTGTGGGATGGGCCGATCGATCCTCGACAGTGCGTAGATATGACTATGGTAAGCATGCACTTTTGGGTCGGGTCGGTCGATCCCCGGCAGTGCATAGCTATTTTTTTCTCATGATTATGGTAAGCATGCACTTTTGGGACGGGACGGTCGATCCCCGGCAGTGCATAGCTATTATTTTTCCTTATGAATCCGGTCGGTTATCTTATTCCTGTGTGCGCATGATTATTTGGCATCGTTTCATGGATATTGACTTGTATTGGATATTTGGGGGAAAGAAAGCCATTGTTATTGTTCCAGTACTTACTTCGATTTCTATGCTTTATACATAATTGCTACTCATTGTCTTACATGTCTTCTGCTTTTATTTGTTTTATCATTGTTGTATCATACTGTTGGACCTTAGTGTGTGTCAAGTCGACCTCTCTTCACTACTTTTTTGAGATTAGACAGGATACTCACTGGGTACATATATCTATATGTATTTATGTTACACTTTCTGTGCATTTTGTTGCACAGGTACCCTCATAGTGCAGTGACTGATTTGGAGACTTACTCAGGCTGCATTCTTCCGGAGGCGTTCCGCAGCTGGCAGAGTATCCCTTCTATGTCCCTACACTTTTACCTATATTGCCTCTGTCCAATTTAAATTCTCGGACAAGAGTTGTATAATTGTATAAATTCTTAGAAATTGCTCATGTACTTGTGTCACCGAGTTCTGGGAAGGTGTTGGTATTTCTTGTACTGCATTAAATGGATTTCCCGCCGTATTTAGTTTACGAGAATTTGTTTTGTTATTTGATTATAAATGCAGAAAAAGGAATAATTTTAAAATGTTAAGAAGGAAGTTGTTTGAACTAGTTTAGGGATTGGCTTGCCTGACAGTGTGTCCGGCGCCATTACAACCCATAGGGTATCAGAGCCCTAGGTTCCCGTAGGTTTCACGAGTCATGAGCAAGTCTAGTAGAGTCTTGTGGATCGGTACGGAGACGTCTGTACTTATCTTCGAGACGCTACAAGGCTGTTAGGAGTACTTCCCTTCTTGATTCATCATCGTGCGATTTGATTCCTTTGAGGCTTATGCCTATGATTCTTCCTACTCTATCATACGCGTCGCGAAGCGCTTGTTATGAATCAGGAATTTGAGGAGTTGTGATGATGTTACAGATATGTGCGTGAAGTCTTTCGTGCGTAGTCATTTGGGGCTGTTGTTGTTGCCCTGCAAGAAGAATATTATATTGCTTTAACTCAGTGGCTGTGTTCCTGAGGACTTTGAGGTTGTGCTCAGATTGTTATGGTGTTTTCGATTGGTCATCGCGCGGTGTTGGTATGTTGATAGAATGCTGGCACATATGTTGGGGTGATGAACGGTTTGAAGGGAGGTCTTCTCAGAGTGTGGTTTCCAGATTTTGGTATTTTAGTTCCGGTAGAAGAAAGGCATTTGGACTATGAATGGTCCGGTTTGGGTTGATAAAGTAATGAAGCTTGGTGTTAATGTGAAAGGTGGAATATTCACTTGTGATGTGGTATCGCTGTTGAACGAATAGAATGTGTTAAGTTTGTCGGTGCTATGGTTTCTTCGATGGAATAGGGTCAAAGTACTGTGAAGAAGTATTTAAGAAGCGGCTGTCATAGACCGTTGTATGCGGTGGTTAAAGTAGGGAATGAGCGCTTCTAATGAAGGCGACTCGAGGAAGATGATCTTCGAAAAGATTTAAAGTTGAGGTGATCGGCTGGTTTAAGAGCCACATAGAATGATATTGAATGGAGGCCACAATTGAGAAGCATGTGATGAAGGAAGCCATGTGAGAAGTGTCAGGCGGCGGCCCAATATAAAAAAAAAAGGGGGGGGGAGGGCAGGCATAAGCGAAGGAAGTCAGGTAGTGCCGAAGGGAATGAGTTTAACTAAAGTGGGAGAGTGGTAGCGTAGCATATGAGTTCAGTGGTAGGACGGCTGTCTATCTTGAGGAGAAGTTGGAGTGATTTGAGAATTTTCGTGGACGATGATTAGGTCCATGAGCTTAAGTTGAAATGTTGGTTATTAGGCGGAAGGCTGGATGCAACAAAGATGAGATTATTAGGGATAAGGAAGGATGCGATATGGCAGGTGAATTTGAGGATATCGTAGCGCATTCAGTAGATGTCCCTGAGGAGCGGGCGGAGTGGTAAAGGTTGTGAATGATAACATGCTTAGGATGGGGTGTTGATGTCGTAGAGGGTGTGTAGCGCAGTATTGTTGGACAGTGTCAGTTGGTGATTTCTGCAGGTGGGTTATTTCTAGGTATAGGTTAGCAGGTATTTCTGGGTATAGGTTAGCAGGTATTTCAGGGAATAGGTTAGTGGGTATTTCTAGGTATAGGTTAGCAGGTATTTCTGGGAATAGGTTAGTGGGTATTTCTGGGTATAGGTTAGCGGGTATTTCTGGGTATAGGATAGCGGTGGTATGGTTAGTAGTTCTCTGTAAGGAATCATAGCGGCGATTCGTTAGGGGGCAGAATGTGCGAATGATGCTACGAATTTTTGGGTATTTGGGGAATGCTAATAGGGAAAAATTCGGAAGGGCTGATGGATTGGTTGAGCAAGATCATGCTAGCAAGGGAGGAAGGATTCCAGCATGGGTCTAGAGTGAGGTAAGGAGTAGCTTCGGGCTAAGTGGGGGAGTCCCACCTCCTGCAGTTGGGTTGTAGGATCGTGTTCTCAGAGGGTTGCGGATTCGTCGGCATATCGGCAAATTGTAAGGGCAGTGACTCGGTCACGTATTCCATTGAGAGGATGTTCAGGTGCTAGAAGAGCCTTGGAGTTGATTGTATCCGGGGCCAGTCAGAGTGGGTGACTCGCAGCAGTGATCCTAGTAAATTCGGAGGATTAGGAATGCGGTGTTTAAATATTTCAAGCAGTAATATGATTAAGGATCGGGCGTTTGCAGCGTAATTCCTGAGAGAAGGGAAAGATGATTGAAGCGTTCTATGTTACTTTCAGCATGCAGGATAGTATGGAAGGAGTAAGAGAATAGACTCCGAATTGTAGAGATGGTCATTGGAGGGGGATGAGACGAGCTGCGGGGTTTAGGCAGCAGAGTCTCGTGAATCAGGGTCACTCGGGAAGAGTGAGGGTTGAGTTACTATGAGTCAAAGGAAGCTGCTGTTATTTCTGAAGCACCTGTAGATGATTAAAAGAACGATGGACTTGATTAGCCATGGTTCAAATGGCACATGTACGGCAGTGATCAGTTACTTCGGTATGATTGAGTATGTGTATGGTTTGTGTAGATGTGTGTGGGGCATGTCGGCCGTCGTAATAAATTTCATTGGGAGCATTCAAGTGTTATGTCCTGTCAGGTGTAGGCGGATCCCGGAAGGTTTATGGTGGTTCAGACCACTACTTAAGGATTTGCATGTATTGTGATTGTGAGAATTCGCTCGTGTGTTGTTATGGTTCTCATGAATTGAGGTAAGTAAAAGGTTTCTATATGATGAAGTGTTCACCCTATTAGTGGTTCAGGAGTTATGATGGAATTCCTATGTTATTCCATATTGGCCTGTTAGGTGCAGTAAGCAGTATGTAACGGGAAGTAAGGATCGAGATTTGCGGCTCGGTGTTAACAAGGATGTCAGGAGCTCGGAGGAGCAAGGGAAAAGTATTTGAATGTTTAGAGTAAGCTGGTATTGTCTTCTGTGTCACCTGAGATCGGTGTTTGAGGAAAGAGGCTTTGCATCCTGGTTATGGGTTCTTGATTTGTCTTGCAACGTTAGTGTGATCGGTGGTATGGATGTGCAAACTTGTTACCTTGCGTGGAAGATCGTGGAAGCGTGACCCCGAAAGATTGTATAAGAGTGACATGTAGTCACCTGATTGGTTAGAGATTTAGACCAAGTATAAGGAAGGGCAACACTGCTTATTTGAGAATTTATGCCTTGAAGGCGTTCGGTTCAGTTGGTTGTGGATTGTGGGGTGTTCGTACCGACTATGATGGTTGTTCTTGCGTATTATGAAAGAAAGTGGGTTATTTTATACCCAAGTAAGACTATCAGCCTAAGTTCAGTGCAAGCAGAATCGGCTTGAAGTGTATGAATGAATTTAAACGAGATTTTGGGCTTCATGCGAGTCAGATGTGTTCATTTTAATATAGCGCTCCGCAGAGGAGAGGTGTTGGAATATCAGATGTTGATTCGTCTTCGTTGATTCATATATATTGTGATAGTGTCGTGTGAGTGGTGAAACGACTTGGTAATTTCTTATGTGTTGAGATTCCGCGTAGTGATGTGGTTAGGTGAGTAGAGCGGCTTTTGAGATTCAGGTTATATATCGCACCTCAATCGTGCTGGAGTTTGGTAGCATATGGCTCTATCAGTCTCCCCAGAATGGTATTATGCACTTAGCGTGCTTGTGACCGGTATTCGGTGTTTTGTAATAATGAGCAATTCAGCTTCGTGTTTATCTCTTTATGTAAATTTTATGATGGGATCGGGTGGCACGCCACCATGGTTATGTTATTTTGATCGGGTTGCACGCCGCAACAGTGTGATGTGAGTAAGGTTCCTATATCTATGGTCTTGTGTTTTACTTCCTATTTTCTGAGGAAAGTTCATATTGTTGCGTGAGTTGAGTAGTCCCTTCTTGAGTCATTTCCTTGTGTATCATATTCGAAGTGTGGCCTATTGGCCCATTGTGGCATCGTGTGGGACTATCGATCATGTCTGGGGTGATTGGTTGTTTGAACAATTCATACTGAGTGAGACGAGGTCTATGAATCTAGGATCGGTGTGTTAAGATTATGTGAAGCATATTACAGGTCAAATACCTGTGTTTGGTTCATAATGAGATGATAATCTAAGTAAAGAGGAAAGATTTCAATGTTTGGATTAACTCTGCAGTTGGTTAGGAATCTCTACACATCTCCTCCGTTGCGGTAGTATCCTCAGCATTATAGCAGGATGTATGAATATATCCTATAAGGTGCATTGAGAGCATCAGATTCGTAGAATTTTGGCTATTAAGGTTCAGGGAGCGTCATTGTGGTTAGATATTGTTAATGGGTCATGCGGTGTATGGTGTTGATTCAGCAAAGGTACGCAGTTGTGTTCTGGTGCCTCGTGTAGTAGTGGATACGGTGTTCAGGTATTAGGACAGACCTGGCAGAGGATTTCCAGTGTTGGAATTAAGTTCAGAATTTGCTGAGTGGGTAAAGAAGGTTATCTTCAGAGTTTATCAAGGCTTATGTGTTCAGATGGGCTGTGACAGCACGGGCAGGTTCACGAGGTGTCGGTCAGAGATTTTAGATGTCTCAAGAGGAGCTCTTGGCACGTTCGAGGACGAACGTTTGTTTAAGTGGGGGAGAATGTAATGACCCAACCGGTCGTTCTGCGTTATCGGACCCCCTTCCCCTATATAAGTATTCCCATAGCGGCTTCTTGTGATTTGTGACTTGCGTGGACTGGTGGTTCAGGATTTGGCAAGGTTTTGAGCAGCATAGGAACACTTGGTTCCTTAAGGCTGGCCTATTTGGCCAAGTTTGACTTCGGTCAACATTTTGAGCAAACGACCTCGAAATCGAATTCTGACAGTGTCAGTAGCTCCGTATAATGATTTTGGACTTGAGCGTATGCTCGGAATGGGTTTTCGATAACCCGGGAGCGTTTCGGCGCCCGATATAGTAATAAGGATTTCCTTAAGTTTGAAATTTGGTTTAGAACGTGATTTTATGTTATCAAGGTCCGAATGTACTTCCGAGACCGGGAATAGTTCCGTTATGTCATTTATTACTTGTCTGAAAAATTTGGGGTCATTCTGAGTAGTAGAGGTCGGTCCGGCGCGTTGTTATAGAAATCAAGAACTTAGAAATCCTTAAGTTTGATCCTAGGGGTTTTGAGGGGTGATTTTGATATTTAGCGTTGTTTAGGTGTTCCGAAGGCTCGAGCGAGTCTGTATTATGAGTTAGGACTTGCTGGTATATTTGGACGATGGCTCGGGTGGGCCCAGGTGCCTCCCGGACACCACACGAGGCCAAAATACCAGCTGAAAATGCAGCTGGTGCACCTGATCTGGTGTGACCGCAGGTGCGGTTGCCCAGCCGCAGGTGCGGGACCTCTCCTGCGGTCCCAGCCTCGCAGGGGCGGTTCCTTTTCCGCAGGAGCGGAACCGCAGGTGCGACCCCAGCCCCTCTTGCCCAATTCCGCAGGTGCGGGACAGCTCCTGCGGTCCCAGCCTCGCAGGTGCGGAACAAATTCCGCAGGAGCAGGTCCGCTGGTGCGGAAGCCCCTCCGCAGGTGCGATCCCCAGCCCCCTCGCCATTTTTCCGCAGATACGGTCCTTTTCTCGCCGGTGTGGGACCGCAGGTGCGGTCCCAAGGTCGCAAGTGCGGAAACTCCTGTAGAAGCAGTATAAATATTTCAAAATACGGGATTTCTTCACTTTCTCCCATTTTTCAACACCATTAGAGGACCTTCAAGTTTGAGCAGTACCTTCCACGACCTATCTAGTGTCAAGGTGAGTAATTCCTCTTTAATTTCCTAATTTATACATGGAATTCAACTAGAATTAACTACTAAAACAACAAGAATCACGATTTGGGTAGCAATTAGGGCTCTTAAGGAAATTCGGGAACTTTCCATTTAAGTCCATGCATTCAAGTACAAATCACACATTAATGATCCTTAGGCTACGGGTGAGTGATCCCTTCGTGAATTTTCGGAATTTGAACATGCGGACCCGGGGTTGGAATTTGAGAATTCTTCAAGAATATCGATTTTATTGAATAACTAGGATAATTTCCCCACATTGTGCATGCATTGATTTTATTGTACACCTTTTGGCTAGTTGCGAGTCCTCGGGTGTAGAGTTCGGAGTTTCGGGCGCATTTGTGGTCCGAGGGATAGATTCGACACGAGGTGAGTCTCCTTTCTAACCTTGTAAGAGGGAATTGTCCCCATAGGTGTTCTATGTGTTGTGTGTAATTGTTTGTGGAGGCTACGTACGCACCAAGTGACAAGAGTCCGTGCGTAGCGGCTATTATTGCTATGTCCGGGTAGTTAGGCCCCACATCATGCTCTGTCTTCTACTCGTAATGAACTATATGTTGTGAGCCCTGATTATATGTGTAGTTTTTGTTCCTCTGACATTTATGGATATTTAAATAATGGAAAATAAATTATTTCACGGAAAGTAATATAAAAAGGAATTGTGCCATTGTCGTGAAATTTTAGGGCCACAGCATGCCTTATACTCTTTCTTGCAAATAACATATATGCTATGAACTCATGATTTTTGCGTGATATTGCTTTTCTCTGAGACTTTTTGGAAATTGTGGAATTGAAAGGAATTGTTATGTAAAGTAAGTTTTATATGTTATTGTGTGTGCATGTGACCGCTTCGCAATTTACATTCCGCGAGCGATATGTGATTTCCCCTACTCTCATGGGAGCAGGTCGTACGCCACGGCGGATTGAAAGGTGCACTTTTGGGACGGGCCGGTCGATCCCCGACAATGCGTAGATATGACTATGGTAAGCATGCACTTTTGGAAAGGGTCGGTCGATCCCCGGCAGTGCATAGCTATTTGTTTTCCTTATGACTCTGGCCGGTTGTCTTATTCCTATGTGCGCATGATTATTTGGCATTGTTTCATGGATATTGACTTGTATTGGATATTGGGGGGAAAGAAGTGGCCATTGTTATTGTTCCAGTACTTACTTGGATTTCTGTGCTTTATACATAATTGCTACTCACTGTTCACTGTCTTACATGTCTTCTGCCTTTATTTGTTTTATCATTGTTGTATCATACTGTTGGACCTTAGTGAGTGTCAAGTCGACCTCTCGTCACTACTTCTTCGAGATTAGACGGGATACTCACTGGTTACATATATGTATATGTACTCATGCTACACTTTCTGTGCATTTTGTTGCACAGGTACCCTCATAGTGCAGTGATTGATTCGGAGACTTACTCAGGCTGCATTCTTCCGGAGGCATTCTGCAGCTGGCAGAGTCTCCCTTCTATGTCCCTACGCGTTTACCTATATTATCTCTGCCCAATTTAAATTCTCGGACAAGAGTTGTATAATTGTATAAATTCTTAGAAATTGCTCATGTACTTGTGGCACCGGGTTCTGGGAAGGTGTTGGTATTTCTTGTACTGCATTAAGTGGATTTCCCGCCGTATTTAGTTTACGAGAATTTGTTTTGTTATTTGATTATAAATGCAGAAAAAGTCATGATTTTGAAAATGTTAAGCAGGAAGTTGTTTGAACTAGTTCAGGGATTGGCTTGCCTGACAGTGTGTCCGGTGCCATCACAACTCATAGATTTTGGGTCGTGACATATAAAACACACAGTACAGATACACAATTTCACAAAAACCAGTAAAATACCAAGTAACCAGGTAGTATTCATTAAATACATAAGTTCGTAATCAGTTTCCAGAAATCCTTTGAACCAAGTGTAATATCAGAATATCTCAGTAAAAACTGGTTTGAAAACGAAGTAAATCATAGTTTGAAAACTCAGTAAAAATCTTCATAAAACTGCCCCCCGGGCCATAATCATTTCTCGTAACAATATCTTTCAGTATTAGCCCATCAGGCAACCTCACAATCACTCTTCCCATCAGGAAACCTCACAATCACTCTGCCCATCAGGCAACCTCACAATCACTCAGCATAAGCCTCGTGGGCATCACTCATTAGGTACCTGCGCTCACTGGGGTGTGTACAGACTACGGACGGGCTCCTACAACCCAAGCGCTATAATAGACACAACATTACATAAATCACACACAATATAAGCCCGCAACCTCACTCATATAGGCCAGCAGCCTCACTTAGTCAGACACTCTCAATTTTCCCCTCAGGACATAATTATACCGGGTTCTCAACCCAAAAATAGTGTTTCATTTTCAAGAAGTAGTATCAAAATACTCTGAGTGTCAAAACAGTTTCACAGAAAAGACTGAGTAAAAATCATAACATATGAGTGAGGATAATAGTAAAACATCCCCCAAGGGGTAAACAAGTCGGCAATAGGCCCCAAACACGACTTACAACCCAAATCATATCAAGTATATATAGTACTATTGGAAATAAGCTTTAAAAAGCCGTTTCGCAACTCAAAAGTCGCCTAAGGAATGAATATATCTCCAAAGTTTCAACCTTTGCATTTCAAAACCCGTGAAAGGGTGCATAGTTCGGGGTTTCATACCCTCGGGACAGGATTTAAAGACATTACTTACCTCAAAACTAGCCCGGAACTATTCCACAACACGCTTGCCTCTCGAATCAACCTCTGAAGGTTCCAAATCAACCAAGTTCAGATTTTTATCATCAATATGTGCTTAAAGAACAATTTCCAATCGAAAGATATCAAATTTAACCCAAAATCCGAAACCGGTCAAAACCCGACCCCCGGGCCCGCATCCCGAAACTCAGAAATTTTTATACAAAAGTGTTCTTCGTCCTCTCACGAGTCCATACATATAAAGAACACCAAAATCAGAGTTCGTTTGACCCCTCAAATCGACCCCTAAAGGTCTCATAATCTCAAGCCCTAAAACCCAACTTTTTCTACTGATTTTCCATGAATTTACATTGGTTTTATGTTCTATAATCATCCATAATCGAGTTTTAATGATCAAAATACTTACCTCTATGAAGAACAAGGATTTCCCTCTTCACAAATCGCCTCCAAAGCTCTCTGTCCGTACAAAAATGGTGTAAAAAGGGTTTGGGTCACGGAGGGTTTATCTTATATTTTCTTAACAGTGGTTAAGCACCTGGGGCCACTTAAGCGCACCTGCGGACCCGCACCTGCGACTTTTTCTTAAGTGGCTAACTTCCACACCTGCGGCCTCTTCTCCGCAACTACGACTTCGCAGGTGCTATCCTCTTCCCGCACCTTCGATTCTCCACTGAGGCTCTCAATTTCGCACCTGCGGTGCTCTGGTCGCTCCTGCGGGCCCGCACCTGTGGTCAAACTTCCGCAGGTGCGGTTACACCAGCACCAGCAGCTGAAGCTGAATATTTCATGTTCCAACTTCCCGCTAACCATCCGAAATCAATTCCGAGCCCCTCGGAACCCCAACCAAACTTTCCAACACCTCACATATGATCATTCAAACTTAGTTTCACTCTCAAAACACTAAAATTAACATCAAAACACCAATTTCACATCGAGCCTAAGAACTTTGATATTTCTAAAATCCACCAATGATGCCAAAACTATCCAAATCAACTCCGATTGACCTGAAATTTTGCAGACAAGTCCAAAATGACATTATGAACCTCTTCCAACTGTCAAAATTCCATTCCCACCCCGATAGCCTATTTTCCACTGTCGACCAGAAAAATTGCCAAAAACTATATTTTGCCATTTCAAGCTTAATTCTACATCGGACATCACAAAATTATTCTGAACACACTCCTAAGTCTCAAATAACCTAACGAAGCTATCCGAGCCATAAAGTTTGCATTCCGAGGTCGTTTACTAATAAGTCAACTCTTAGTTGACTTTTCCCATTTTAAGGCTATTTTTAAAGGCTAATTGACTGAACTCTCACTACAACCATTCGATTTCGAGCCTATCAACTCTAATACATCAAATACAGTATAACCAATCTATAACAAGTTAATAACAACAATTATGATGTTTTGGACTTCAATACTACATAATATTATAAGTTAATTGTGCAGTACCCAATTTTCGAGTGATGTCTAATAAGAAGAACCTGGTTCTTCTTAGTATACTACTTACTACTGTTTGTGGAATAATAAAGAAGTAATAGTAAAGACACAGGGAATTTTACGTGGAAAACACCTGGCTCAAAAGGTGAAAAAACCACGACCTACTCTTCAGTAGGATTTGCTCAAACACTTCACTAAAACTCTGAGCCAAAACGGACTTACAAAATAAACTCTTTTGTAATCCTAGGACTAACTCTAATCCTCTTTTTATCAACTAGCCTCTAGCTAATTTCTACAGAATTCAAGCCAACTCTAACTTGAACAATTTGTACCTATTACAATTTGCTTCTAACAAAGCTGATAAGATACAATATTAAAACTCCTACTACAATCAACTAGACTCAATACACAAATAATGGAACTGTTTCTTCTAGTTGAACTGTAGCCTTTGTATCGCACGACAATTTTGCTTGCAAAATATCTCTGGGACTTTTGCTTCAGATCTTGATTCACTTTAGTACTTTTGCGTCACTTCTTTCAGTAGTAATACATTGATTATTTATAGAGTCCATTTGTTGAGTACATGATTCAATTCTGATCCTAATCTTCCTAGGTAAACGAGTTTGATTGTAACTCAACCTCCTTCCTCTACTTTTGTCCTAGCTGAAATCAACTTATGTCATCTCTATCAGTTTGCAACCTTTTTGTATTAGGAGACATTCTCTTAGTTCTTTTATACTCAGCAATCACTGATATCTCCTAGACTTGTACGACTCTTGTGCCAACTGCTTCGTTTAGATGTATCTGCTCTGATGGACCTGGTTCAACTTGTCACTATTTGTCAATCTTCAAAACCCACTCAGTGACATGGGCCAAAAAATTCCCCCTTTTTTATGATGACAAACTCTGTGCTTTTATCATGTATACATATTCGACACTTTGTATATTTTTGAGCATTAATCATCAAGAACCAGGTTCATTAGGTTATAAATATCACTTTTAAAAAATTTGAACAACACACACAACACATCTTCCCCCTTTTGGCATCATCGAAAAGTTGCAAAATGATACTTACCAGTTATTAATTCTTACTCACGGCCAATTTAGGCAACTGCAAGTGCAAACATGATTAATCAACACAAGAAACCAATAATGTAAGCTAAATCATAAATAGAGAAATTTTTCAAAACACCAAGCTTTCATTGATTAACATGGATTATCAGCACCAAAACAGATAAAAATCAAGAAAAGCCAAAACATGAGCAAATAGAATTAAAAACTGAAACAAAAGACACTTGACACTGTCCCGAACAAGGCACTTGATAGGATAGGAGGGAGTAGTTCTGGAAATTCCTAAGGCTGGGGAGGTACATATGAGGCTGGATTCTTGGTTTGGAGAAGAGACAGCATTTGGTGTAAGAGACCCTCGTTTTTCTCCTTCTCCTTGGCTAATTCAGCTTTGAGAGCATCACGCTCAGCTTCCACCTCAACTAAGCGAGTCTTCAATCGAAGGATCTCCATATCCTTTTGCTCGCTTTCCTGCACCAGAGTACGGACCTTGCTGTTGACTGGGTGCTTCCGAGATGAACCAGGTTCATCTGTCGGGGCACTGACAGTGTAATCATATGACAGCAAAGTGTCCTTCCTAAAGAAATCCTTTGTAGTAGCCATTTCAGCCTTCTTTGTTGGGACTGCAAAATGAGCCAGAACCGCAGTAAGGATAAAGCCATAAGGAATTGCATGGGCCTTGGTGCCATTCACCACTCTGTCCAAAAGCTGGATGATTAAAGATGGCCAATTGATCTGCTTGCCTCTGTACAAGCACTCCATGAGTGTTAGATCCATGTAGTTGGCAATGTGTCTGCGTTCTTGTCTGGGCAGCAGAAATTTAATTACAAACTCAAAGAGCAGCTTGTGTTCAGGCTTTATCTCACTTTTGTACACAGCCCTAGGTTCAGGCTCCTCTTCATTGTCACAAAAGAATCTGGTGATGTTGAGTGCTGAGGCCATTCCATCCATGCAAAGCCATCTCTGCCTTGTATAATCTTCATAGCCCTCAGCAGGAATATCTAGAATAACCCCCAGTTCTTGAGCATCAAAGGAGACTTCAACTCCCCTGACCAATGAGGTAACCCTTCCTCCAATCACAGTTGCATTCCCCATGAACTCCACAACCTCATTTCTGACCAGCCTGCCTTCCATGCGAAGGACCATGTCCTTCCAGCCTTGCGCTCCCAGAAAATCCACTAAGTACCTCCTACACGGCTCCTCAAATCCTTCAGTAACTTTCCCTTCAAGATATGTCTCTTGCCAAACATGGAAACTCTGTCAGTCGACACTTCTCCAACCTCCTTCTCTTCATCGCCACTCCATTCAGGATCATCATCCCTCTCAACAATCTGAACTTTCTTCTTTGACTTTACTTTAACCTTGTCCTCGTAGATGTACTCGCAGTGGTAGCAGACACAGGTGCTGACTTCTTTGTGGAAGTCTTAGCCTTTTTGGGCTTGGGTGTCTTGATCACCATAGGAGTTACCTCCTCTTCTTGTTGGACCAGGTCCAACACCTCATCATCAGCAATAGCCTCAACAGGCTCCCCCACTTTCGCTTTCCCTTTCTCTGCCTTCTTTCTTTTTCTCTCTTGCAGAGCATTTTCCAGGTTCTCCTCTTCTTCTCGAATAGTATTTCTCATAGCTCGTACCCTTGGAACAGGTACACCAACAGACTCATCAGTTTTCCTTGTCTTTGAGGAAACTGAGGCTTTAGACTTGATGGACTTTGGAGTCCTTCTCTTCTTGGGGTTGTATGAGTCCCCCATTTTCTTCAGTCTCTCAGCCAAAATTTCTTCCCAGAAGAAACATATTCATCTATCTCAGTCATCAATTTTTCCAACCCAGCAGCAGCCTCCTCTACATCATGAGTTCCCATTGTCACTACGACATCATCTTCAAGATTTTCAAGAATGGGGCCACAAATTTCAAGTATGGTACCATCCTTCCCAGATCCCCTCACACCTACATCTCCCTCGTTCTCAAGAATTTTCCCAGTTTTTCTTTTCCTACTTGGCACTTCCACATCCACCATAGACCCCACCAGCACAAACCTATTTGTAGAATTTAACAGAGAGGTAACTTCAGTATTACCTTTCTCAGCACTGGACGAACCAGGTGCATCGTCTTCATGTGCTGATTTGAACGATTCACTGGACGAATCTGGTTTGGGTTCTTCTTCAGCCTGTAATAAATCTTCCAAGAACTTTGCTCGTGAATCTGAAGCCATAGATTTGCGTGCAAGAACCTTGACACGACGGGCTTTGGGGGCTGGGGTAGGGTTTTGTGTGGGTGCAGGGGCATCATGGTGTTCCGGGGTTTCAGGTGTCTCAGAGGATTCAGAACTGTAGACTGGTGGAGAATCAGACTCATATACTCCTTCATCGTAGTCACGATTTTGAGAACAGATGAAGCAGACGACATGGTTTTAAATTTTAGAGAGAAAAAGAAGAGAGGGCAAAAGGCAGTAGAGATTTGAGTGTTAAGTGACTTGAACAGGGTTCTTCTATTTCCTTATTCACAATTGATAATGATGGCCTATTTATAACTTGTGGCTGGGGTGATTACAACGGAAGTGTATTAACACAAGTAGGATACTAATCGATTAAGGACTGTCAGTGATTGGACATTGATTAGACCATTTCTTTCCCCCTAAAACTAGGCTAATTTAATGTGACGGAGCTTCTTGAAACTGGTTCATGATTTGGAAGTACGAGAATTTGAACTGAACCATAAATGGATGGAGTCCTGCTCATGTATGACTGTACTTGAATTAATACATGTTTGGAGATGAGAACGTACCTTGTCAGTCATGTAAACCAGCATGGATGAACCAAGTTCATCCTGTTAAAAATATTTATTTTGCCTCAATTCACAAAAATAGAGAAATATCATTAGCAACTAGGGAATCATATTAATGCATGGCAGAAGAGTATGGCAATAAAGACATAGTACTAAGCAATGATTAATCTGATTAAGTACCTAATTAAAATTTCTAGCCAGAAAACTTCCCCTTTTTTTTCTTTTCAATTTTTTTTTATTATTTTCTTTTTCAATTAGGTGATCTTAATCATCCCTAATTCAAGCATGTTTCTCTCATAATGCTCCCTACTCAATGATTTGGTACATATGTTAGCAATTTGACGATCAGTAGCACATAATTCGATTGAGATCATCCCCTTTTCATAGTTATCCCTCAGGAAATGGTGCCTAACATCTATGTGCTTAGTTCTCTTGTGATGAATCGGGTTCTTAGTCATACTAATTGCACTAGTGTTATCACAGTAAATAGGAATGCATCCCACATCTATACCAAAGTCCAGGAGTTGTTGCTTGATCCATAGCAACTGGGCACAGCAAGAGGCTGCAGCCACATATTCAACATCAGCAGTAGATAAGGCTACTGAATTTTGTTTCTTGGTGGCCCAAGAGAAAAGGCAGGAGCCCAAAAAGTGAGCCATGCCTGAAGTACTTTTCTTGTCAACCAGGAAACCTGCATAATCAGCATCAGCATATCCTACAAGGTCAAAATTACTACCTTTAAGATACCAAAGGCACAAATCAGTGGTACCCTTCAAATATCTCAAAATTCTTTTTACTGCAGTGAGATGGGACTCCTTTGGATTGGCTTGAAACCTAGCACATAGTCCCACACTGAACACAATATCAGGTCTACTTGCAGTAAGATATAGTAGAGACCCAATCATCCCTCTGTACGTCTTCTGATCAACGGATGAACCAGGTTCATCCACATCCAATTTTGTAGCTGTGGCTATTGGGGTATCTATCTCCTTTGAATCTTCCATTTTGAACTTCTTGAGGAGTTCTCTCACATACTTCTGTTGATGAATCATTGTTCCATGTGGAGTTTGTTTGATTTGCAGACCTAAGAAAAAGGTTAGCTCACCCATCATACTCATTTCAAACTCACTCCCCATTAATGTAGCAAATTCCTTGCTGAGCTTCTCAGTTGTTGCCCCAAATATGATATCATCAACATATATTTGTACAATCAGAAGATCTTTTCCCTTTTCCTTTAAGAACAAAGTACTGTCTATTTTGCCTCGTTTGTACCCATGTTCCAGCAGGAATTTTGACAATCTCTCGTACCAAGCTCTAGGTGCTTGCTTGAGACCATAGAGAGCCTTGTCAAGTTTATATACATGATCAGGTGATTCTTTGCTTTCAAAACCAGGAGGCTGTTTTACAAATACCTCTTCCTTCAAATAGCCATTGAGAAAGGCACTCTTGACATCCATCTGATGCAAAGTGAATTCCATGTGTGCAGCAAATGCTATAAGAAGTCTGATTGCCTCCAATCTTGACACAGGAGCAAAGGTCTCATCATAATCAATTCCCTCTTTTTGGATGTATCCTTGAACAACTAGTCTTGCCTTGTTTCTTGTAACAGTTCCATCCTCATCGAGTTTGTTTCTGAAGACCCACTTGGTGCCAATTATTGATTTGTCCAGTGGCTTGGGTACCAAGTGCCATACTTAACTTCTCTAAAATTGATTCAGCTCCTCTTGCATGGCAGTTACCCAGTCAACATCTTTCAGGGCTTCAGCAATGTTCTTTGGTTCAATCAAGGATAGAAATGCATCAAACGCACACAGATATTTCACGGAGGATCTAGTTTTAATTTCAGATCTCAAGTCTGTTATGATGTTCTCAAGAGGGTGAGAACTCTGATATCTGTGTGGTTTGAGAACCAGTTGTTCACTTCTGGATTGTTCCATGTTGTCTTGTTGTTGTGGAACAGGATTAGGGCCAGTATTTTCATGAGGAATTCCCCCTGTCGAGTTGCGTGGGTGTTGAACCTGGTCCATCACCTGTTCCATCTGCCATAGGTGCTTCAATGTGGCCATTGCTCCTCACCAGTCCAAGCTCCTCATCTTCTGGTTCCTGTCTCTCAGATAAAGTGTTAGTTTCATCAAATACAACATGTACACTTTCTTCTACACACATAGTTCTTTTATTGTATATTTTATAAGCTTTACTATGTGTTGAGTATCCCAAGAACACTCTCTCATCACTTCTGGGATCAAATTTTCCTAAAGAATCTTTGTCATTATTATGCACATAACACTAGANGCAGTGTTAGTTGCTTCTGCCCAGAAGCTGTGAGGTAGTTTGCTTGATAGAAGCATGGTTCTTTCCATGTCTTCAAGAGTTCTGTTTTTCCTTTCAACAACCCCATTTTGTTGTGGGGTTCTAGGAGCAGAAAAATTGTGATTAACACCATGTTCATCAGTGAACTCGGCAAACTTAGCATTCTCAAACTCAGTACCATGGTCAGATCTAATGGATGCTAGTTG
>MDKH01196360.1:0-10581 GCA_005239495.1 Nicotiana undulata | reverse complement strand
ATTATTTGGGGTTGGGAAAGATTAATTAACAAGAACCTGAGGCTCTAACCCTCATTTTATAGACTCTACCTAGGGATATGATTGAACTACTTATAGCCAAACGCGGAAGTGCTTAATCTCGTAATTGGGTTAGGGATAATTCAATTAGGAAGTCTTGTTAGTCTTTGGGAAAAGCTAATTAAGAAATGTTATCCGTGGCTAATTAACATTAAACGCTCATATTTGTAAAATTGTGAAATACATTGGATCGTTACTCGAGTGTAATACCCGAAGCATCGATACTTGTTGCCATCGATCATTTTAATTGCTCTCTAGGTTAGTTTATATTTTCGCATTTAGCTATAAACAATTATCAAAAACCCAAAATCGTATTTGTTTGGCACTGCGCGATAAGTGATAATTCTCTAGCATTCCTAAACGCCCTCATATTGTTCTCTGTGAGATTCAACCCCAACCTTGTTGGGTTACTATATTTGACAACGATCGCTTACCCTATTTTAAGGTATAAATTGAGCGTATCAGGAACTAAGCAAACAGAGGAAGAAAAAAGCAATCGAAGGATACTCAAAGTCTAGTTCCTGGGGTTCAAACAAGAAGATGTGAGATCAGTTAGTAAAAAGAAAGCCTTAGAGAGGCTTGTCACTATGAACATGCAGCATCATTTTAACTTCATTGCGATTATGGAACCAATGCAGAAAGCTAGGAAGTTAGATACATATAGAAGAAGGATAGGAATGCTGCAAGCTTTTGCTAACATTTCAAATAACATATGGGTGTTTGTGGATAAAGATCATGGGGTAGATGTCATAACTAACATGGAACAGCAGATGGTTTTGAAGATCACAAACATGGACAGTCAAGTTTCATTCATAGTTACATTTGTGTATGCAAAGTGCAATGCAATCCAACGTATAGAACTATGGGACAGCTTGTACTATCTTGCTAGAGATATGTCATTGACATGGTTAGTCGGGGGTGATTTCAATGTGATTTGGGATGAAGAAAAGAAATTTGGAGGCTTACCTGTCTCAATCAATGAGGTTAATGACTTTAGACATTGTGTAAATACATGTAATCTCACTGATTTAGGCTTCAACGGAAGTATTTTTACTTGGTGGAATGGGAGAGCAGAGGATGATTGTATCTTTAAAAGGTTGGATCGATTCTTAGCAAACTCATAACTACAACAGTTACTGCATGGAATTGAGGTGAATCACTTGTCGAAAATAGGCTCAGATCATAGTCCTATGCTACTGACATGTACCACTGATGCAACTCCTATAAAGAAGGCATTCAAGTTTTTGAATTTCTGGGCAAAGAATCATTCCTTCAAAGACGTGGTTAAGGAAAATTGGAAGTCAGACTTTGTAGGGGATCCTTTTTTCATGTTTAATCACAAATTGAAGAGGTTGAAAAAAGCTTTAACAAGCTGGAGCAGGACAACTTTTGGGGATATTTTCTAAAAAATTGCAAGTCTTGAAGAGGTTTCATTAGTTCATGAAGAAAAGTTTGAAAGAAATCCAACGTATCAAAATAGAGAGAGATTGCAGAAGGTTCAAACGCAGCTGATCAGATTCTTGGCGTTAGAAGAAGAATTTTTGAAGCAAAAGTCCGGCATGACTTGGTTTCAAGATGGTGATAGAAATACTAAATTATTTCACGCACAAGTCAATGGTCGAAGGAAGATGTTGCAATTAAAAAGAGTGCAGAACAGTGCTGGCATATGGTTAGAGGACACTGATGAAATAGCTAACGAAGCAGTAAGGTTTTTTGAAGACAAATTCCATGAGAGTTCTGTGTCTACTGATTTTCGAATTCTGGAACATGTCCTTAGTATGGTGGATGATGAGCAAAATGATTTTCTTATACAACATCCAACTAAGGAGAAGGTAAAGCATGTTATTTTTGGACTAAATGTAGAAAGCGCGGGTGGACCCGATGGTTCCGATGGATGCTTTTACCAAACATGTTGGGATATTATGGGAGATGATCTTCTAAATATGGTGAAGGCATTTTTCAATTTTCATGAGTTTCCCAAGTACATAACGCATAAAAATCTGGTTTTATTACCAAAAAAGAAGGAGGTGGTGACTTTTTCAGATATGCGACCTATAAGCTTAAGCAACTTTGTAAATAAGGTGTTTTCTAGAGTAATTCATGAGTGGATGGTTGGTATGCTACCTAATCTAATCTCATAAGAGGAGGTTGGTTTTGTTAAAGGAAGGAGCATTGTGGAGAATGTCCTTTTAACACAAGAAATCATCGCTGATATTCGACTTAGAACCAAGGCAGGTCCAAATATGGTTATAAAGTTGGATATGACAAAGGTGTATGATCAATTATCTTGGTTATTTCCCACAAAGATGTTGAGGAAAATGGGATTTAGAGAAAGGTTTATAGGAATGGTGTATGGAATTGTAGCGAATAATTGGTACTATGTGCTTATCAATGGGCAACCACAAGGAGTTTTTCGATAAACTAGAGGAGTGAAATAGGGAGATCCACTGTCACCTACCCTCTTCATACTGGCAGCAGAGGCAATGTCTAGGGGATTGAATTCTTTGCACAAGAATTTATATTTCTGTGGATTTGGATTGTCAAAGTGGAATCCAAAGATTAATCATCTCGCGTATACAGATGATACCATAATTTTTAGCTCTTCAGATGCTACTTCATTGCAGCTAACTATGAAGGTGCTGGAAGCTTATGAAGCTGCTTCTGGGCAGCTTATAAATAAGAGCAAATCAGCAGTGTATATGCATCACTCAGCCAGTCCTAGAGTGATTGATAAAGTCCAAAGGATCACAGGGATTATCAAGCAGGAGTTTCCTTTCACCTACTTGGGTTGTCCAATATTTTACCTTAGAAGAAAGATGGATTATTACCAAGGTTTAATAACCAAGGTAATGGATAAGTTACAGAACTGGAAGGGAAAACTACTGTCGATAGGGGGGAGAGCAGTTCTCATCACTCATGTTCTGCAAAGCTTGCCTATTCACTTTCTCTCATGTGTTAATCCACCTCCTAATGTGCTAAATAGGCTTCATAAAATCTTTGCACAGTTCTTCTAGAGTAATATTGTGGGTGTAGCTAACAGACACTGGGCATCATGGAGCACACTTTATTTACCATGTGAGTAGGGCGGTGTAGGATTTAGATCACTCCATGATATGTCTACTGCCTTATTCTGCAAATTATAGTGGAATTTCCGGACCAAACCCAGTCTATGGAGCTCTTTCATGAGCCAAAAATACTGCAAAAAGCTAAACCCAATGATAATACCATGGAGAGGTGTCTCTCATGTTTGGAGGAAGATTCTTGAGTACAGAGATAACATAGAACATCAAATAATGTGGCAGCCTAAATGGGGTCAGCTTTGTTATGGTTTGAGAACTGGACAGGGCTAGGTTCTCTATATTTTGTCACACCACCTGACTTTGTATGTGATGTATCGATACATAACATCTATGATGTGGTGGTTGCTGGACAGTGGGATGAAGAAAAGCTTCGAGAAATCCTGCCAGAAGATCTTGCTGTGTATATTTTAGACAATATAAAACCACCAGTGGCTAATGTGATTGATAAACCAGCGTGGATGCTTGAAAATAGGGGAGATTTCTCTGTCAAATCTGCGTGGGAATATCTAAGAAGGAGACAAGAACCTTGCAATGCTTACAAGAATATTTGGATTAAAGGATTGCCTTTCAAGATAAGTTTCTTTATGTGGAAAGTTTGGAAGAATAAGCTGCTACTCAATGATTTCATTAGGAATTTGGGTTATCTTATGGATTCTAAATGTTGGTGTTGTGACGAGCCTAATGAAGAAACATCGCAACATGTTTTCTACACATCAAAGGCTGCTCAAACGGTATGGAAATACTTTCTTGGACATGCAGGAATTTCTATGGATGGGATCAGCCTTCATCAGGCAATTGTTAAATATTGGACTGCAGAAGTGGTACAGAGATTGAAGCCCATAATGCAAGCTTTGCCCTCAGTAATAATATGGGAATTGTGGAAGAGAAGGAACAACTACAAGTATGGTGATGTTGTCACAGTTAGCAGGGTTATATACCAAATATCTACTACTATGTAGTACCTTGTCAAAGTTAGAAAACGAGATATGCAGAATTCTCCTCATAGGTGGCCAAATTTATATAAGAGTTTGGAGCAATTCACACATAAGCTAACTTATACTAAGGTTCTATGGGAATTTTCAAGGCAAAGGGTGGATAAAGGTTAACACAGATGGGGCATAGAGGGGTAATCCAGGTAGAAGCTCGATTGGATTTGTGCTGAGGAATGAAGATGGTGATGTAGTTTATGCATGTGGTAAGGAGATTGAAGAAGGTTCAAACACTGTTGCTGAAGTAAAAGCAGTCCTTGAAGCTTTGAAGTACTGTGTGGAGAATGATTATGTGTTGATAAAACTAAACACTGACTCTATGTTGCTGAAAATGTTATAATTGGAGAATAGAAATCACCTTGGAATATCAGTGAAATTGTTGAAGAGATAATGCAGATGATGGCCATAAGTAATGTAACAATATCTCATACTCTAAGGGAAGGGAATAGTTTAGTTTATCACATTGCAAATTATGCACTAGACTATGGGCCTATGGAGTGTTTCTGTTTTGAAGATCTGGATTCTCAGGGGAGGAGACTGGTTAACAGTGATAAAATTCAATGCCCGTACTTAAGAGTGAAAGTAGCAAGGAGATGGAGATGGATAGGAGTGAAATATCAGCTAATAAGGAGGTTGTAGGAGTTTTCACATATATTCACCATACTCAAATTCATGTGAAGGAGAGTATGGTGAGTACAATTTTCACTAACTTGGTTTTCTTTTTTTGCAGGTACTGATAGAGTGACTATGTCCTATTATATGATGGAGATTCAATTGGTGGTATTAGTGCTAAGCACTCTTTCCATTGAAAGGAAGTCACAGGTAGGCATATGCACTGAAGAAGAGAAAGATGCCCTGTTGTTCAGAATTCTCATATTAAGCAGGTGCGTTTGGCAAGGCAGAACAGAACCATTGGGAGTTTGGGAAAAAGTATCAAGAGGAGGTTAACACCACATGGTCTCAGCAAGTAGCCCAGCAAAGTAAAGACTAAAACACAGACATACAATAACCATATTCAGCTACCTACAGAAAGGAATGCACATATAAATGCAGAGGGAACACTGTAAAAGGACAGATTGGTTGGTGGTATTCATCATTGATACTTCCAGCCCATACAGGGAGCCAGGCACAAGGAAAACAACTGAATAATGTTTGGGAACTGTGGAACTCATATGGAAAACACAAAAACATAATGCTCGAAAAATGCAACTACAGGATCATTGGTAAAAAACCTGGGAATTCTTTTTGCTAACACAGTGTCTTGTTGTGTAGGAATCAATACTATGATCATGCACTCTCTTTGGCCCAACTTCCGAGTGGTGGTATTAGTACAATGTACTCATTCCATTGGTAGGCAAGCTAAGGAGATCAAAAGCATGAATTGGAAGCAATCGACAACTGAACAAAGGCATATTTTGTCCAGCTATGCACAGTCGAAGGGGCAATGTTCGGAAGAATTTGGTGATGATATGAATGATGGGTACATAAAAAGATCACCAGACATAGATAGTGAAATATACAAGGAACATAAACTGATAGGACAAGCATAGATTCAAGCAGGTACCATAGTGCAAAGTTGGATGACAAAACACAACCTCAACACAAAATTATTGAAAAAGGTAGTGTGCTCAGCAGGTAGAATTACTGTAAACATGCCTTTCTTTTGGACCAACTCCTTAATGGTGGTATTAGTACCATGTACTCATTACATTGGGAGGCAAGCTAGAGAAGGCACAAGCATGATAGGAAATGGATCAAAATTTGGACGAGGACAAGATGGTTCATCTAGGCAGTGTCATGAGAGCATTGTTCACATGGACATATGGAGACAAGATAGGACAACAAGTTTTGAGATTCATCAACTTCAGATCATAGGACGTGTTGAGAACACAAGAAGGCAGCACCACTCATGGTTTAGAAGCATGGAGCACTGGTCGACTATGTGGAGAACTGGTCGTCTAAGTGTAGCGCTAGTCGTATATGCAGGAGATGGTATGGAAGGCAGCTTAATGACACAAAGGAAGCAATCATATGCAAGGACGCAGTTCACAAGTATAGAGCACAACATCAAACACTGGAGCAACAATGTACAAAGGATCTATATGTGTAATAGGCTAGTTTTTATATTTAGTTCAATAGTTTTAAGTGTTAGATCTAATTGTGATATCAATGATGGGCTTATTAAGCCCAAAATTGGTAGTAGGAGCTATGTAGTAGTAGTCACATACTATCGTCTCACTCTTTGTGAGATAACATGCTACTTTGCTTTATTTATTTTATATATAAAAACTAGCCCTAGGCACACTGCCTAGTGGATTTACTTTTAAAAAAAAGTTCATCGGCAGCAAGGTGACGAAATTCCTCGAGGATCATAATATCAAAAGGATTCTATCGACGCCTTACTATCCAAATGCAAATGGTCAAGCCGAGTCCACTAACAAAATTATCATTCAAAACTTACAGAAGAAGTTAGAGAATGCGAAAGGGAAGTGGAGAGAACTGTTGTCCGAGGTACTATGGGCATATCGAACAACTTCAAAGTCAAGAACAAGGGAAACCCCGTTCTATTTGGTATATGGGTCCGAGGAACTGATACCAGTTGAGGTAGGGGAACCGAGTGCCATATTTCAGCATGCCACCGAGGATTCAAATAATGAGGCTATGAACACCGCCCTCGAACTACTAGATGAAAAGCGCGGGGCCGCATTGGTTCGAATGGACGCTAAAAAAACAAAGGATCGAAAGGTAATACAACAGAAGAACAAACCTCCGATACTTCGGAGTCGGGGACTTGGTTCTAAGGAAAGTTACCCTCAACACTTGAAACCCAAATGAATGGAAGCTAGGCTCTAGTTGGGAAGGATCGTACCGTGTCCTCGGAGTAGTAGGCAAAGGATCCTACAAACTTATCACCATGGAAGGCGCACAACTACCAAGCAATTGGAACATATCGATGCTCAAACGCTATTATTGCTAATGTATAAGCGTCTCTCTTTTCGTTTATATTTCGTACTCACTTGTTACAGGTGCTCGATTGAGAAGAATCGAAGCACCCTTCAGCTAGAAGACCTTGGGTTTTAAAGCATGTGTTGCACTCTTTTTCCCTTAGATCGGGTTTTATCCCAAATGGGTTTTACCAGCGAGGTTTTTAACGAGGCAACATTTATATGCTACCTAAGAAAAACTCAACAAGTATTCAAGGCTTTTTTTCAATCAACCTCGAATATTAGGGGAAATCACCCTCGGAGGTTACCTTTTCAAAGAAATCAAGTTATGCCACCTCGATAGGAGAATGATGTAATGGGCCAAACGGTCAAATGAACCATGTCCGTGTAGAATAGTCGAGCCCCCGATGGCAAAAACATGTACGCATGTATCAAGTAATCGAAGAAGCATCCTTATTTATCAAAACACTTTGTGCCTCAAAGAAGTTCATTATTTTCACATGAAACGGATCAAGGGCCAAATACTCTCGAACACTCGGGGACTGTCATCGACAGTCAGCTTATCGAGTCATCATAGACTCGAACTCGTAAGACCTCAATGAGGAAACATCGAGCTCATAAGACCTCAATGAGTCAACATCAAATCTATAAGACCTTAATGAGGCAACATCAAGTCTATAAGACCTCGACGAGGAAAAATCAAACTTATAAGACCTCAACGAGGCATACTCAAACTTATAAGACCTTAAAAGGGCGTAACCCCGATATTAAGGCCAAGGCTATATATTCGAACTTGTAAGACCCCTAAAAAGGCATACCCTCGATATTAAGGCCAAGGTCATCTCACCCGGGAACTAAAGGCTACAGCCGAATATAAAGACTACGGTCATATGAAAAGGATACGACCGAAATAATACGGCTCAGAGATGTCCGACTTCCACCATAAATCTAAAGGCCTTCGAATACTTCAAAAAAAACGGTTAATCAGGCTACCCTCAGCATAAGCAAATGAGCTTCAATAATATCAACTCCGAACAATGTAAAGGCTTCGAAAAAATCAGCCTTCGAGAGAACCTCACGAGGTGTTCAATTATCGTCACATATCGACTTATAATCGAGGTTCCTATTTGGACCGTCGAAAAGTCAGACGGATACAAAAACATGACTAGGCATAACAAAATTTTAAAAGTCTTTAGCCAGAATGGGGGAAAATTATAGCCATATTAGAGATCGAATTGACCCAATCTAAAAAGAGCCTAAGGGCCGATATGTCAGAGCCTAAGGGCCAATCTAAAGAGCCTAAGGTCCAAATTTAAAAATAGCCTAAGGGGCGATGTTTTAAAACCTTAGGGTCGATACCTAAAGAACTTAAAAGCCAAAGCACACTGTGCTCGAGACCTCATCTAAGTTCGGGCTCGAAAGTCCTGAGCTAAAGCTCACCCGAAGATTAAACCCTAAGTGTTCGCCTATTATCGATCGTTTATCGAGCACAAAAACCTAAGGGTTTTATATTCTAATTCCAACACATCGGACTAATCATGGATGAGCATCAAATTTCATTTCAAAAAGCAAAGGCAATACATGAATTGACAAAGAGCGAAGATGAAACAAAAGGATCCTTTATATAATGGAGGTCACAATATATTTGCAAAGCTCCTACATGGAGCCCTTACACAAAAAAGGAAAGAAAAAATAAAGCTTAATCCTCGGTCGGGGTCACTTGGTCGGATGAAGTTACCTTAGTAGCTGCGCCCTCGACAGCTTGGCCCTCGACACCCTGATCATCGACGACTTATTCCCCCTCAGGGACTTCTTCATCATCTTCGCCGCTTTCCGAGCCACTAGCTGAATCCTCATCAGAAGTGAGCAATGCTGCCGATTCTTCTTCTAAGGCCTTCACTTTCTCGATCTTGGAAGAAATATCGAAACCCTTTGCATGTACCTCATCGAGAGCCTGCCTTCGAGATTCCAACCGATCATGGTCAAGGGATAGATTTAGTTTGATCTCGGCCTCAGCAGATGCTTTCTTAGCCCTAATATTTGCAGCGGCAACGTCATTCCGATACGAAGATATGAGCTCGTCAATCTCAGACTTAATCTTGGACAACTCAGCAGCTGATTCAACATGAAGCTCCTTATATTTTAGGCTTTCTACCTTTCCACCTTGGAGTTGATGCTCAGCTAAGGTCAGTTTCTCTCGAAGAGTAGCTTTCTCGGAGGCTACTTCATCCATGCACTGCTTCAGCCCGAGGATCACAGTATCTCTGACTTTAAGCTCCTCTCGGAGTTGCCCCACTAGATCATCCTTCTGCTTGAGCTGCAAGAATCGAGTTAAGGCATTAAACGCTAAATTGAATAAGCATAAAAGTAAGCCCTCAAAGGATGTATTACTTGTTCATCGAGATCGGCCCGCTCTCGAGACATCTTCTCCAAACGTGCTCGAAGGTCACTCAGCTCCCCCTCCTTTTTGGCATAAAGAACCTTGAGCCCATCCGACTCCGAAGTGAGCTTCCTAAACTCGTCTTCATAGTGAGACAACTCAGCTTGTGACATGGAAAGACTGGTTGTAGAGCATTAAGGCCTAAAAATACAGAGGAAAGAAGTCAGAAAAGCGAGAATCGAAACTCAAATTACAGTGGTCAAGTCAAGATTACCTATTTTTGAAGCTTCTCAGCTTCTTCAAAAATCAATGAGGCATCAAGATCGGGGCCTTCCACAACCCCAGAAAAGTATCCTTCAAACATATCATTCTCTCCATGGGATGCCCCCACGCCGAGAGTCTCCAAATAAGGGCATCCCGTATTTGCCTTGGAGAGAACGACGGGCCCGACGGAGAATAGTCTACATTAATGACCCCGAGTGGCTCAATCGGGGCCTTCTCTCGCCTTCGAGGAGCTTCAGAGTTGGGTTCCCTGAGTTCATCAACCAAATGACCTTCAGCACCAGGCGCATTTTGATCGTTGGTCAGTTCGGGGACTTTGTTGGAACCTCCCTCGAGAGTCTTCTCAACTCGGGTTGGAACCACATCGGTGGCCTCTGGTTCAGTAGTTTCCGGCTCGGCCACCTTCGGCTCAGCATACTTCGAAGCGATAGTACTTCCTCTTCCCCTAAGTACTAGCGGAAAATCATCATCCTCTTCGTCCTCAACACGAAGACTCTCAGCCGCTTCTAAAGGTGTTAACCGGGTGGGCCGGGCCGGGCTGGGTAGGAAAAATTAGGAACCGTACGGGTTACAAACCGGGCCGGTTACGGTTAATTGTTAACAGGTTTAACGGGTTCGGGTTTATCCGGGTAAAAAATAACCCGTACGGGTAGGGGGTTTAACTGGCCGGGCCGGTTACCTAATATTTTAATTTTTTTTAAAAAAAATTTTGTACACGTATTTTAAATAAAATATAAAGTAAAATACTAAAATATATAAAGATAACAATGATTATGGAAAATTTTCACTTATAAATTGCAAGTGCAACATGTATTTCAATTTTCAAATTTTAAATTTTAAAATTCAAC
>MDKH01072112.1:0-52732 GCA_005239495.1 Nicotiana undulata | reverse complement strand
CGCCAGGACCGCGGCCAAACAAGCTCTCAGAACCTGAGGCTGCCTTCCGCCGTTGTTGCACCGTGGTCGCGGTAGGAACACGCCACTGTTCCATTTGGAATTCGGAAAAACATGAAACATAAAAGTTGTAGCCCTTTGAGTTATCTTTCCAACCATATATTGTATAGCCCAAATGGAGTCCGGAGCCAAAAGTTATGTCCATTTTACTAGACAGTGCGCAATATGCCTCCTCGAGTCGTCGTTTGTTCTCAACTATCAAATTTGACCCCCGAGCACGATCCCAACTTAATTCCTTGAGCTTTTACTCAGACTTCAAAGCTCCAAATCACTTAAATTCATTCCATAACATCTATATAACTCGGAATCACTCCTACAAGGCATAAAACACATAATTAGTACAAAACACTAGCGATTAAAGCTCAAACTCAATCAAAGTGCAGTAAACTAGAGTGTAATAAGTGACTAAAATACGTAATTATAGCCTATCATCAGATGGGTATTCAATTGGGTCATTAAATCTGATGGGTTGGGGCTGAAAATTAAGCTAGAATTTAAATCAAATGTGACTAACTGTTAAATACCCCTTTAAATAGATAAATAATTAATAAAAATAGCTAATAATTATATAAAAATGAGATTAAAGCTAAATAAATGAAATTAAGGTGATTAACTACTATAAAAAATATAAAATGACTAGTTATTGATTTAAAATGGTATAAAATGTACAATTGTGTTATAATTGCAAAAATTGATGTAGTTATAGCTAAATAATGTCAAATTGGCTAATTTGTGAAGTAATTAAATTCTAATGGAATTAAATAGGATGATGAATAATATGTTTAGCAGGGAAACATCTTGAAATTATTTATAACATCATTTATGAATAATTATTGAATATAAAATATTAAATAAATAGGAAAATAATTCGATAAAACTATGGAAAAATACCAATTATTATAAAGAGTGATTTCGAAGGTATATATGCAAGTTTGAAAATAATTTGAGGAAAAATTGGGTATCAACAAACATCACTGTTTGTTTACTCTCATCCCACATTGCTATTCGAATTCGTCAATATCCCTTGTGAGTGCATCCACATTTGGCATACTTGACAAATGATCAAGGTAGGGAATCTCCCTTGAATGAAGTGGCACTTGGGACTCGCAGACTCTTGGTCTAACGGGGGGGGGGGGGAGGGGGGGAGTATGCTCCCTCTTCAAATCAGGTCCAGCATTCTCGTCCTCCTCATCACCACCCTCATCATGGAAGGGTGTGTCATCTCCGGACTCATCAGCATTGTTGTCATAATCACTGTTCTCTTCCTAACTCTATACATCTGCCAGATCCCGATTACATATGTAGTCTTCGGGTAATTGAGTCAGGATAGGACGTTCAAGTTGCACGTTTTCACTGCACAACCAATAAAATAATGAGCTACTCAAATTGATAAATACTTTACATATAACTATATTACTTCATTTACAAATCGTAATGTGTTGACATCCCATGATGGACATTATCCTGTTGGTGATGACTCCCGGATGTCCACCATGATCCAACACACCAGAACTACGCATATTCCAATTGGGCGTTGGTTCATAACTTGTAAAATTCATATATGGCCGGTACCCCCTGTGGAATATATGAGTGTTAATACAAATTCAATACAACAAAAATAAATATCGTAACATAAAGGAAAATTGAAGTTTACCACTCGTCTTGTGGATTATGTAAAGTAGGAGAGAAATTATTTCCTCGCTCCTCATTCGCCCGCGGAGATAAGCTTAGATCAGGCCAAACTCTTTCAACCGAAACCTGTTCAGCTAAAACTTCTCCAAAATAACCACCCGATGGCTGAGGGATATCCTTGCTTTGTGCAACCTCATTATTGCGAACGTCTTCAACCTTGACGTACATTTCCAATATTTTTTTGAAAAGAAATTCTGGGTATTCATCTGGAGTCCTCAAAAAATCACTCAGAGTTTCATCACCCTCGATGTTAAACTCAGCGTAACAAGCAACCCCTTGCGAAGTGACAGAATACAGATATCTTCCAGTTACTTTAAGGTTCACCGAACGTTTGCTCACACTCATTTTTTTTACGCAACAACGATACCAATCTATCGTACTCTATTGTAAGTGATAACTTAACATGACACCGTAGAGATAAATTATAGCTTACTGAGTTATTCGCCACACAACCCCCCCCCCCCCCCTCCCAATATAGTGAAACCCTAATTCTTCGCTCTTCAGACATTATTGTTTAACCAAAGAATTGGATTCTTAGTCAAAGCTATTTTAAGAAGTACTCGGGCTTCTGATAATAAAGGAAATTAAATAAGAATATAAATTAGACTCGTAAATAAGAAAGCAATAAGATCGCATAAAAGTAAATATATTTCAATAGTGGTTCGAGCGTGTTCATACATGTGAGATTTTACTCCCTTTTATAGGGAAATTTCTTAGTATAACGTCTACTCTACTTAATGATTGAGCGTTAATGATTATAATACCATTAATGTAACGTTACAATAGGTAATCGTAACTGTTGAGTGAAGATTTTGTAACGTTTGGCTCATTGATTGAAGATCTTTGAATCTGCCCTTTATTTTGCCCTGGTTCATTATGACCATGTCTCTTCAACTCCTCAATTAGACTTGAGCTCCCGCTTCTAATTGTCTCTTATGTGTATTATTACGTGCCTCTTTGTCTCGTACCTATTTCTAAATTCTTGCCCAGCTGTCACGTTTCCATTGTTCCACGTAGATTGCTTTGTCATCAGAGGTATTACATATGTGACACCTATTTTTTACCAATACATATAGTCCCCCCACTTACCATATATTTAGCAATCAAATACTTGGTAAGTGGATACTCATTTATGGCGGGAAGTTTTTGCCGCCGTTTCACTCGTACCATTGCACATACCTCTGAATGTACGCGTCGCTTGTCACTCCCATTTAAGGCATGTGCCACATGGAGTTTTCAGACTGGTTCTGCAATTCATCAGCGCCTTTTAGGGCTTTTTTTGGTTGCATCAGTCACGAAGTGACAGTTTTAATTATGACTTTCACATCAGTGTTTTTTCCATTTTTTGACGGTTGCCGTTGTGTATAAATACCCTTTTTTTGCCTTTGCTTCTACGAAAAACCCTTATTTTTATGTAAAGGATCTATAGGTTGGGTAGCTTTTGCTATCTTTTTTTCCATTTGGATTTTTTATGCTCCTAATGTTTTGGGGCTTCCAACTTTCCTTCACTGTTTGTAAGTTCTTTTTTCATGTAAATATGTATTCTTCAAATCAAAATCCCAAGAAAGCAATCATAGTAGATGAACTATCTCCTTCTTCTGCTCCAATCCGGAGTAGGAGGGGCAGTAGATTAAGGAGCATTGGTTCTACACCTTCTAGGGGTTCTTCTTCTTCATGTAACACTACTCCTACACCAACTTCGAGGGTTAGTGTTACTCCATCTTCTTCTAGGTCTAGAGCTTCTAGATCTTCTTCTAAGAGTAGAGAATCCAATGAACCACTTCGTGAACCAAAGGTTGATGAGATTGTTCCTGATGAGTTTTCTTTTGTAAAGGACAGTGAAGCCATAAGAAAATAGCTTTCTTCCATGACATCTCATGATTGCGCTGATCTTTACCCTATCAGATCACTGAGGGTTTGATTTCTCTTGTGCGTAGAGATTGTTACTAGAAACCTGAATTTCCAGTCTTAGTTCCTAATGAGAATCAAAGAATAACTTCTTACAAAACTGGCTATTCTTATGTGTACACTTATCCCTTTACTTTAGGGTTCAAGCCTCCTATCGACCCTGTCATTATAGAGTTTTGTCGATTTTTTGATGTGTGTTTGGGACAAATCGGTCCTCTTATATGGAGGGAAGTAGCATGCCTTATATATTTGGCCAACTTGGCTTCAGTTTCTTTTACCTTTTATCATTTTATTCATCTCTACCCCCCTATGTTGTTCCGCCAGGGAGTTTTTACTCTTGCGGCTAGAAGCAAGAGAGTTTTAGTTATTCATGATGATGATAAAGATAGAGGTTGGTATGTATGGTTTGTTGCTGTCCCTACAAAAGGTTTGGTAGGTGAAGAAAATTTCCCCTTTCTTGAGAAGTGGAACTTTGCACGTGAGTCCAGTTTTGCTCACTTTCTTCTTTATTTTTGATAGATTTTTAGTACCGTGACTGTTTTTTTTTATTACTTATTTTTGCAGCAACCATGGGAACCGTCGAGGAGGTCTCTGGTTTCCGTGGTTGGGTAGAAAAATTGTTGCTGATCGCTCAAATGGAAGAACGTTCTTAGAAGTACCTCTCGGCGAGGTTTGGTTGGAAAGTGAAAACCCATGGTAGGTTTTTTTTTACATTCCCTTTCTCTCCTTTTTAGGCTTTTCTAATCCCTTTTATTTGTTAGGGTTTCCTGCTCGTGGAGTCTCTGTTGCTGCTGTAACTGCTTTGAAACTTTCGTTGGCCAAGGCTCAAGAAATTATTTTGAACTCCTCTTCGTCAAAAAGGAAAGTGGATGGGTCTCGGACCTTGGAAGATGAAGAAGAGCAGGAGGAAGGTTCACTGATTCGGAGGTCACGGAGAAGAAAGGTCGTGTCTGACGACGAATCTACTCCACTTATTGCTCCATACTCCGTGCATGAGTCAGAGCCTTCCACCCCTATACAATCTGAAGATGAAACTCCTTCCACATCAAATGAATCAGTTGAACAGTTGTTCCACCAACGCTTTGGCACAGTTTCAGAGGAGGCTCCTCTTGCTATTTTTCCTCCACCTGCTACAGTGGAACTTTCATCTGCCGCACCTGTTGCTATTTCTGCTCCCCCCGCCTGCTCCACATGTGGATCCTTCATTTACCCCTACTTCCGTGTCTTCTATTGTTGAAGTAGAATCTTCCAGTAATGGGGAGATGAAGCAAATTATGATAGAGGTTCCTGCGGGAGGTAGCCTCTTAAAGAAATCAGGCCAGGCGGATGGGTGGTTGAAGCCTCTGATAGGCCCGGTTGAGAAGTCTAAGTTGGAAAGCCATTGCTCCTTAACTTGGATGAACGAGATTGTACACTCGTCCTTAAAGGTATCCTTCATGTTATTCTTTCTTTAACTTTTATCGTATCTAACTTCCCTTTTTGTGCAAATCAATCTTATTGGTACGTAGTTGATGAAAATGATCGTCCATACGGAGATACCGTGGCTGATAACTGGAAGGAGCAATTCAAGAGCCTTCAACTTGATATGGAAGTAGTAGAAGAGGAGAAGTGTACCTTAGAGCAACATGTCAGAGTGATTGCAGCAGAATTGGCCATTGAGAAGGCTTCATCAAGTCAAGCGGGCAAGGATAAGAACATCCTGGAATATCCATTTGCGGAGCAGCTTTCCCATACTACTGAAGAGATAAGAAGCTTGAAAGCTTTGCTAGACCAGAAGGAGGATTATGCTGGTGAACTTGTGCAATCACTTACTCAAACTCAAGAAGACCTCCGTGAATCTTCAAACAAGATTCGATTTCTGGGAAGATCCCTTGCCCCTTTGCAGGCTTCTTATGATGCTGCCATGGTTGAAAAAGATGAGCTGAGAGAGGATGTTGAACAATGGGAGAAGGATTACGAAGCTCTCGAGGATAAGGCAGTTGTCTATGTGAGTTGGGCTTATTTGAATGCCCCGCTTGATACATTGACATAAATGGGCCAAGAAAATTTTGACTTACAAGCTGAAATTGCCAAAACCAAGGAGACATTCGAAAAGTCTCGGCAAAGTCAAAAAATTTCATCACATGAAGTTGAAGTTCCAATGGGTGATGAGATCGTGTCTGATGAAGATGTTGCCCAACCCTTGCCATCTCAAGCCGCTCCTTCTGCTGATGAAGATAATCCTCCCAGTGTTTAGTGAAAGTTCTTATCAAACCCTTTTTTTTAATCAATTGGTGGTTACCCCCGGTCCCATTTGGGGGTGGAGTTTGGTTAGTAAGTCCCCAATGACAACTTAGGGGCAACTTTGTATGAACAAGTTCGGTTTGAACTAAGTTAATACTTAGTTTCTATAATATTAATATTTAAATTTCTTAGCATGACTTGTATTTATCGAGTTTTCGTTTGACTCTTAAATGTTTGCATGCTATTATGTTCGGATTTTTGTTTTACCCTTGGTTATTTGCATCAAAAAACGCTTCAATATTTCGTGCCTTTTTGAAATAAACACGATTTATAAAAGAAGGCCCTTTTATGAACGACACTTAACAAAGAAGATGTCACAACTTCATAATGATGTAAATATACAAAAGAGAGATAGGAATTCACATGATTTCTGAGTAATGTTTTGAAGAAAGTCTTTATATTATTCGAACTTTCGTAACATTTTTCATGTGTTCAAGTATCGTCTATGACTCTTTCGTAAATGTTTTCTTTTACAACAGATTTTGAATAAACACGAGGGTACGAATTTCTACCCGTAACTAAATTCTGCCTTTGACCTAAACATTTGTTTACATTCACGAGTATGTTCTTTGTAGGCTTCTGAATCAGGCTTTGTGTTTTTATCTTCGGCTCTTTGATTTCGCTCGTAACTTTTGATTTGTTGAGAAAAATGAATCTTCAGGCTTGAGCTTTGACTCTTTTGATAGTCTTCTTTTCCTTCCATACTGTATAGTCCCCCAAGTGTTTGAGCTTAGAAGAATGAAATCTCGAGCACTTGACTATTCCTTTCTTTTGGTCCTTTTCCTGAAAAGGAAAAACATACGAGACTCGAAGGTATATAGTTTAGATGATGACTACTTAACCCTTTGAAATGTCCATCAGAAGGTTGTAACCCTATACCGGAAATTCAATTACTTCCTCGTGTCTAATCAGGTCTAATATCATCATCTGGTTATGTGTTAGTTTTTTGCCTATCATCTAAAATGGTTAGTATAACTTAACTGTACTAAATAAAATTGTACGTAATAATACCTGACCGTGGGTACTCCTCTTGCTTAGAAGTAATACTTTTTCAAATGAACAGCATTCCAACTTGTTGGTAAAATCCTGCCGTCCATAGCTTGTAGCTCATAAACGCCTTTTCCAACAATACCGCGCACTTTGTAAGGTCCTTCCCAATTTGGATTTAGCTTTCCTGCTCCAGCCTCCTTTGTTGATTGAAAGACTTTTTTTAAGAACAAAGTCCCCAATTTTAAAATATCTGAGGTGAAATTTTTTGCTGTAATACCGCTCTATAATTTGAGCTGCCATGCGTATTAAAGCGACTTCTCTCTTTTGTTCAAGTAAATCCAAATTTGTTCTCAACTCGTCGTTGTTTGTTTCTTCCGTTGCTGTTGTGAATCTCGTGCTTGGTTCCCCAATTTCCACTGGTATTAGAGCCTTTGATCCGTAGACAAATGCGAATGGGGTTTCTCCCGTTACTGTCTTTATTATAGTTCTGTAAGCCCACAGTACTCCTGGTAGCTCGTCAAGCCAATTTCCTTTTGATTTTTCCAATCGTTTCTTCAAGTTATTGATGATGATCTTATTTGTTGATTCATCTTGCACATTAGCTATGGGGTGATAGGGTGAAGAAGTAATACACTTGATTGCCATTGTCACATACAATTTCCTTCGGGACACCAAAGCGGCATATGATGTTTCGCCAGATAAAGCTCTTTACTTCTTTTTCTCGTACCTGTTTAAATACTTCTGCCTCCACCCATTTTGAGAAATAATTTGTTAAGACAAGTAAAAATTGTACCTGTACTTTAGCCTGGGGTAGAGGTCCTGCTATATCCATTCCCCACTTCATAAATGGCCAAGGTGATGTAACCGGATGTAGTAACTCTGTGGGTCGATGCATGTTGTTAGCATACTGCTGACATTTGTCATATTTAGCTACGAAATTTTCGACGTCTTCCTCCATCTTAGGCCAATAATACCCTACTCTGATTAGAGTTTTGACTAGAGATCTTCCACCTGCGTGGTTTCCACAACGTCCTTCGTATACTTCTTTCATCACGTATTAAGTTTGATTAGGTCCGAGGCACCTTTCTAGGGGACCACCAAACATTTTACGATATAAAGTGTCACAGACTAGGCAGTACCGTGCAGTTTTTCGTTGAAGTGCTTGAGCTTCTTTCTTATCTTCAGGCACGGTACCATTCTGCAAAAAATTTACAATTTTGTTTCTCCAATCCCAGGTTAGGTTATTAAATGTTACCTCATTATGATCCTGGTCAATTGTTGAATGGAATAAATGTATCACAATATCATTTTCTTTATTCGTTACATCTGTAACTGATGCGAGGTTAGATAATGCATCCGCTTCTGCATTTTCCTCTCTAGGTACTTGCATGATCTTCCATGATTGGAATTGCCTCCCTAGTTCCCGTGCCTTTTCCAAATATTGTTGCATTCGAGTCTCTCTAGTTGTGTAAGTCCCCTGCATCTAGTTTACCACCAGTTGAGAGTCTCTTTTGATCACAATCTGCTGTATTGAGAGTTCTCGTGCTAATTCTAGCCCTGCAATGACAGCTTCATACTCTGCTTCATTGTTAGTGATAGGATAACATTTAATAGCTTGCCTTATCTTTTCACCCGTAGGTGGTATTAAAACAATTCTCAGACCGACTCCTTTAACATTAGAAGAACCGTCAGTGAATAGAATCCATGTTCCTGGATTAGCTCTGATAGATTTGTAACTCTTTTTCTACTTCAGGAATTATACTAGAACTAAAATCTGCGACAAAATCGGCTAAAACCTGTGACTTTATTGCAGTCCTAGGTTGATAAACAATGTCATATTCGCTTAGTTCTATTTCCCATTTAGACAGTCTACCTGACATTTCTTTTTTATGAAGAATATTTCTCAAAGGATATGAAGTTACAACAGTAATTGGATGACAATGAAAGTACGGTCTTAACTTTCTAGCTGCCATGATTAGATCCAAGGCTAATTTTTCTAGATGAGGGTATCTGGTTTCAGCGTCTAGTAAAGACTTACTTACATAGTAGATATGGGATTGCTTACCTTTGTCCTCCCTTACCAGGACTGCACTCACAACTACTTCCGCAACAACAAGGTAAATGTACAGCCTTTCCCCCTCCCTTGGTTTGGACAGTAGTTGGGGATTTGACAGATAGGCATTCAAATTTTTGAGGGTCTGTTGGCATTCTTCAGTCCATTCGAACTGATTCTGCTTCTTTAATACTGAGAAGAATTTGAAACTCTTCTCTGAAGATATTGAAATGAATCTTCCTAAAGTTGCGATCCACCTGTCAGCCTTTGAACTTTTTTTTTTGCTCGTTAGTATATCAGGTATTTCTTCAATAGCTTTAATTTGGGTAGGATTTACTTCAATGCCTCTATTTGATACGAGAAAACCCAAAAACTTACCTGATTCGACGCCAAAGGCGCACTTCTCTGGATTTAGTTTCATATTATACCTGCGGAGGATGTCAAACGTAGCTGAAAGATGTTGGAAGTGATCTTCAGCCTGCGTGGACTTTACCAACATGTCATCTATGTACACCTTCATTGTTTTCCCCAGATGTTCCTGGAACATCTGGGTCACTAGCCTTTTGATATGTGGCTCCAGCATTTTTCAAGCCAAAAGGCATGACTTTGTAACAGTAAGTACCCTGTTCGTAATAAAGGAAGTTTTTTCCTCGTCTGAAGGGTCCATTTTTATCTGATTGTAACCAGAATATGCATCTAGAAAGATTAATAATTCATGACCTGCAGTGGCATCAATCATTTGATCTATGTGTGGTAATGGAAATGAGCATTTTGGGCATGCTTTATTTAAATCAATATAATCTACGCATACTCTCCATTTACCATTCTTTTTAGGTACTACTACAGTATTAGCTAACCAATTAGGGTATTTTACCTCGCGTATTGAACCAATTTTTAAGAGTTTCTGTACCTCTTCATCGATCACCTGATTCTTGAACGATCCCTGCTTCCTTTTCTTTTGCTTGACAGGTACGAATGATGGGTATCCATTTAGTTTATGAGTCATCACCTCTGGGGGTATACCTGTCATATCTGAATGGGACCAGGCAAAACAATCTGCATTAGATTTTAAATATTCAATTAACTTACCTCTCCTGGTCGGGCTTAGCCTTGCTCCCATGTGGATTTTTTGCTCAGGACTGTGTTCAAACAGTGGAACAACTTTGAGTTCTTCAGTAGTCGTCTTTATGTTTTAATTCTCCTCTGGTTCTTGAATACCATCAGGCCTGGAATTCTTGTCCGTATTTTTTTATGCTACATCCGTGGTGATTTGATTCACTGTGTCTTTAACATTTTCTCCCGTATCTGTTTGAATTGCTCCCATGTCTTTTAACTCTTCCACCGCTTCTTTTTTATTCGTATGTATCACTGAATTGATGTTCCTAGAAGTTTGTTGATCACCTCGGATCTACTGAATCCCCCATTTAGAAGGGAATTTGATTACTTGATGTAGAGTCGATGGTACTGCGTCCATGTCATGAATCCATGGTCTTCCCATAATTACATTGTAGGTCATGTCTGTATCAATAACTTGAAACTTTATTTCTTTTACAACGCCTTCTGCATATGTACTCAATGAAATTTCTCATTGTGTTATGACCGTGGAATTATCGAATCCAGATAAGGAACGTGCTTTTGGAATTATTTGGTCTCCCATAAGCATTTCTTCCACCACTCTTAGTAGAATGATGTTAATTGAACTACCTATATCAATCAATACTCTTCTCACGTTAGTATCATGTATAAGTAAATATATTACCAGTGCGTCGTTGTGTGCGATTAATAACCCATCTGAATTCGTCAAATGTTATGCTATCAGCCTCCAAGGTCTCACGAGTCCGTTTCCCGTGGGTTATTGTGAACTTCGTTGTCTTTTTTGTTGCGGTACAGGTCACTCCGTTAACCTCCTCTCCCCCGTTTATTACATTTATTGTTCTCTTCGGAGATGGTGGTTTTGGGGGCTCTTTCCTGTTCTTCATATATGCATGTTTACCTTTTTCACTAAACAATTCTGTTAGATAACCTTGTTTTAATAAGTGTTCTACCTCACCTTGTAGTAACATGCAGTCTGATGTTCTGTGCCCGTGATCGTTGTGAAATTCACACCAGAAGTCTGGGTTTCTTCTGTTAGAATTTGATCTCATTTCTTTGGGCCATAGAACTTTATCACCCATATTTCTTAATACTGTAATTAACTCGGAAGTACTTACATTGAAGTTATAGTCTCCAATGCTTGCATATACGTTATTACCTATGTTTCCTTCATCTCGATCCTTTCTGGACCTTGATGATGATGAACTTGAATCTCTGTTCGTCGGTCTGTGATCAAACCGAGTGTTTTCATATTTGGAACGAGCTTCTCGTCCCGAAGGTCCCATATAGGGTTCGTACCTATTCTTACCAGTTCTTTTCTCTGATGAGCGTTTAGAACTAGCCCTGTCTTCTGTTTTTGACTGAGCTATGGTATCCTCTTCAATTCGTAATTTAGTACTGTACCTATTATAGACATCATTCCATGTTGTAGCTGGAAATTCACGTAAACTTTCTTTGAGTCTCCTCGTGGCTTCAGAGCTTTTATCATTCAAATTACTTGCAAAAGGCCATAACTTCCCAATTGTCAGGTACTCTTGGTAACAACATCCTTTCACGTTGGAACCTGTCTACGAATTCACAAAGCAACTCCGTATCTCCCTGTTTTATTTTGAATATGTCTTCCAATTTTCCCCCACTTTTTGTGCACCGGAATGTGCTTTTATAAACGAATCTGCAAGCTCAGCAAAAGAATCAATAGAATTTTCGGGTAAGAGAGAATATCATGTTAATGCTCCTTTGGTGAGTGTCTCTCCAAACTTTTTGACCAACACAGATTCAATTTCTTGCTTAGTCAAGTCATTTCCTTTTACTCATGTGGTGCAAGCAGTAACATGATCACATGGATCAGTTGTCCCGTCGTATTTTGGTATATCAGGCATTGTGAATTTCTTGGGAATCGGCAAAGGTGCTGCACTTGGCTTCCATGGTTGTTGAGAATATTTGTCAATATCAATCCCTTTGATGACAGGTGGTACTCCAGGAATTTGTTCGATACAATCATTTTGTTCCTTCACCTGTTTCTGCAAGGTTAGTATTAAAGATTGCAAATCTGAATTATTAGACATACATGGTCTTCCTTCAAGTGATTCGTTTGGAGTGCCTCCACTTCCTGAATTAGCTAGTCCAGATTGTGGATTTTCTACAGTTGTGGTGTTGTTTGGAGGAGGCGTAGGTGTTATAGTTGGTAGCCCTCTCATGAAAGCTTGAAGAGCTTCACTCACGTGTTCAGCAACTATCTGCTTTACAGGATCCTGCTCTCTTGTTTGCTCATTTCCAATTTGGTCATTGTTGTGAGTGGTAGATCTTTCTGGGGAGTTGTCTCTTGAACCTCGTAGGGATCCCTGAGGCGATGGAACTAGAGTTCCAGTTATCTGTTGGTTGTTGTTGTTGGTATTCGACATGATTCTATAAAGATGATTTAGGAATGCGGAAAAATAAGGATTATCAGATTCCCGGTAACGGAACCAATTTGTTTAACCAAAGAATTGGATTCTTAGTCAAAACTATTTTAAGAAGTACTCGGGCTTCTGATAATCAAGAAAATTAAATAAGAATATAAATTAGACTCGTAAGTAAGAAAGCAATAAGATCGCATAAAAGTAAATATATTTCAATACTGGTTCGAGCGTGTTCATACAAGTGAGATTTTACTCTCTTTTATAGGGAATTTCTTAGTATAACGTCTACTCTACTTAATGATTGAACATTAATGATTAATAATACCATTAATATAACGTTAAAATAGGTAATCGTAACTATTTTTGGGTCATTGATTGAAGATCATTGAATCTGCCCTTTATTCTGCCATGGTTCATTATGACCGTGTCTCTTCAACTCCTCAATTAGACTTGAGCTCCTGCTTCTAATTGTCTCTTGTGTGTATTATTCTATGCCTTTTGTCTCGTACCACTTTCTAAATTCTTTCTCAGTTGTCATGTTTCCATTGTTTCACGTAGATTGCTTTGTCATCAGGGGTATTACACGTGTGAAACCTATTTTTTACCAATACAATTATGACAAAATACAAAACAACTTAACGAAGAAAAATTTAACTAGACTTGATAATATTTCTGAATGGACTTTTACAAAACCATTAACGTCTTCAAATAAGGCAATGCCCAATCCCGTGGTCGAATATTTTGAGGTATAGCGCCTTAAATAAGGGTGATATACTCATTTGAATTATTGTTATGTCAGTTAAGTACAGAAGAGTTATTGGTGGGTCCACAAAATATGTATAGCACCCTTTATTAAGGTGCTATATCTGGCAGTCTTGTCAAATTCACATATATCGCTGTTATAAAAGGCGTCATACATATAGCGTTCTTTTAAAGGGTGTTATACCTTAATGGGCAACTCGATTGTTAAGATATAGCGCCATTTAAAATGAAACTATATGTATTTTCGGTCACTATACTTATTTTTCAGGCATTTCGATCGCTAGAGTAAAAAAATATCATATTTTGGTTCCGGACTCGATGACACGCGAGGCAACTGCTGTGAGAGCTGACACGAGCAGTCTGGTTTTGTAAATGTGGCAAATGGAGTTTTGTGCAAATTAAAGCCATGAAGACGTGGGACCATAAATTCTTGGACATACATGTCATGTGCTGTAGAAGAAGAAAACCGTGCGTCACATTCTTTTGCTGTCACCATCTCTTCGTTACACACCAGCACCAACCGCCCTCATTATACCGTCTCTACGTCACATTTGCCATACTTCAATGTATCCTTTATTTGCCCAATTCACGGGTTGAATTAAAATCGTCGGAAGTGCTTGGAATTATTGCAGTCTCAAGTTTCAAAACACTACTTTAATCATCATTCATTGTGCTGAAAGATTAAAAAGTTACTTCCTTTCTTTGAATTGCAATTGAGTCAATTTCTTGGGGTTTCAATGGGAGAATGTGAATGGGTTCTTGTGAAGGAACCAACAGACAGAGATATATGGAGCCCAAGTTTGAAAAATGGTGAAGAAAGTTCTTCTTTGAGGCCTCTTGAGATAAGATTTAATGAGGCAGCTAAGCATTGGACTGATGCTCTTCCCATTGGTAATGGCCGGCTTGGTGCCATGATTTGGGGTGGTGTTTCATCTGAAATTCTCAATCTTAATGGTAAGCTGCTGTTTTCCTTTGGCAATGCATGTGTCTTTCATCTGTAAATATGGTTACTTGGGTTTTAAGAAATAAAGATATTTACCAAAGTAAAACCTTTGAGAAAATGAGTATGTATAACAACTCTTAAAATAATAGCCGAAAAATATTTTTTTTTTATGTATATATATTTTATATTTTATGTACAACAATTATACAAATTTTATATACATTTTCGGTTCTCAAATGTAAATACAATTTCTGGGGTGGGCTAAAAGTGATAATACCTTCAAAACCCTCTGGGGATTTTCAAGAACAGGGGAAGGCACAACTGTGATAAAGATTTTCTTTGAGAAATTCCTATTAGAAAAGAACTGATAATAACTTGTAGTTGGTTTTGTGCTACCATTCAGGGAATTAATATTTTTCGACCCGTTTAAACATGTTTTATTTAACCTTTGAATTTAAAGAGCTATCTTAGAGTATTTTGGTTTTAGGCAGAGAGCATTACAAACTGAAGTTTAATTCCTTTGTGATTTGTTTAGAGGACACACTCTGGACTGGAACTCCTGGGGATTATACTAACCCTGAAGCTCCAAAGTCATTGTCTGAGGTCAGAAAACTTGTTGATAATAGCCAATATGCTGAGGCTACTGAAGCAGCTGTCCAATTGACGGATAATTCCCCTGATGTGAGCTTCTTTATTAGCTTGGTTATTATTTCCCATCACATGTTCATCCTTTGTTTGCATCATTCAACTTTTAATGCTTTGGTTTTGATCTTTAGTGTAAAATAATAATTTAAAAAAACCCCAAAGCCTCATTGTTAAACACATAGATACTCTATATAGCAAAGAGAAAATGAAGAGATAACCACTATGAAATAAATAGTAACATTGATGTTCGATGTTTCACTTAAATGACAATGTTACCAAAGAGGTACAAATAATAAAATCCTTAGAAACCACCCACCCAGCTCCATGAAATTATTTAAAACAAAGTAAATGGCGTGTGGACATTAGTTTGCTCTTGTTGCCGGAAAAACAAAAGAATATGGAGTAGTTTGAGTGGTTCCCATCAAGCACTTGCAGAGGGTTAATCCCTGAAGCGGCTAAGTCCCACAACTGTGTTATGTTATAGCATGAAGACCTTCATAAAGACAGTAATGTGTACCAATCTTTACAGTGATTCTGATATTAATAAGGCTATTAACTTATATTAATTTGGCACCTGGTTACATTATGCGTTGAAAGAAATATGAGAATTTTTATGGAACAGTCTAATCTTGCTACTTGTTTGTAGGCTTGTAGCCTTATGAAGGTCTTAAGGCATTAATGTAACACGGTTATTAGCCGTTGCAGGGATTAACCCTCTGCTGATACTTGAAATCCCATTTATTATGTGACTTCCTTAAGCCAATGTCCCCTGAGGCTAGGGGCTAGTTTTGATGCTTTCAAACATACAAAGGGACCAATTTTGCTGGATGTAGATGACGCTTCCTTCTGAAATCTTGAGAAAATGAAAGAAAATGCTCTCCTTTACTGTTTCCTTAATAACTGTATATTCTTTTTTTGCCCGGGGGCAATGTCAATGGACAATGGTGAAGGTTTACCAGCTGCTTGGGGACATTAAGCTTGAGTTTGATGATTCTCACGAGACATTTCAAGAAGAAAAGTATGAGAGAGTGTTGGATTTGGACACAGCAACAGTGAATGTAAAATATTCCGTGGGTGATGTAGAATTTGCTAGAGAGTATTTTGCATCATGCCCAGATCAAGTGATTGCTGCAAAGATTTCCGCGAATAAGCCAGGGTGTTTGACTTTTACTCTATCTATGGATAGCAAAATGCGTCATCATACTTATGTCAGTGGAAATAATCAGATTATTATGGAAGGAAGTTGCCCAGGCAAAAGAAAGCCCCCGAAAGTTGATGCAAATGACAATCCCAAGGGAATTCAGTTTGCGGCGATTCTTGATTTACAGATCAATAAGGGTTTAGGTACTATACATGTTTTGGACAATAGAAGGTTCCATGTCGAGCAATGTGATTGGGCTGTTATCCTTCTAGTGGCCTCTTCATCATTTAGTGGACCTTTTACCAAGCCTGTGGATTCAAAAAGGGATCCCAAGTCAGAGTGTTCAAGCATGTTGAATTCAATAAAGAAGTTTTCATATTCTGAATTGTATGCACGGCATTTAGATGACTACCAGAAGCTGTTTCATCGAGTTTCACTGCAGCTGTCAAAAAGCTCAGACAGCGTAGCAAAAGAAAGTGGTATTGTTTCGACTGCAGATAGGGTGAAGTCCTTTAAAACTGATGAAGATCCATCTCTAGTTGAGCTTCTATTCCAATATGGTCGATACCTGCTTATTGCTTGTTCACGTCCTGGTACGCAGCCAGCGAACCTGCAGGGCATATGGAACTGCATGTTAGAGCCACCATGGGAGTATGTCCTTCATAAAAAATTTTAGTTCCTCTTTAGCTTTTTGAATGCATCTCTTTTAGTCTGGAGTCTGGACCCTCTCTTTATAGCTTTCACTTTACAGTCTCTCTTCATATTGTAAAAGTCAAGATTGTTATGAATTTTTCTTTCTCCTTTTCAGTTGTGCCCCTCATTTGAATATCAATCTTCAAATGAACTATTGGCCTGCACTCTCATGCAATCTTAAGGAGTGTCAAGAACCTCTTTTCGATTACACAACATCATTGTCACTCAATGGATGCAAAACTGCAAAAGTAAGAGTTTTCTTCTCATCCAGCATGCTCAACTCTTTGTAATGCCATTTCTGTGCATATCAAAACATGCTTTGAAGTGCAGGAAGATTTCAATCGTTTCTGTCCCTTCTGTTATTCTATCCCACCCCACTCAAATGATAACCCATGCGCTTGGATCAGCTGTGAAATTTTCTTCTGGTTACTGGTAATATGATGTATGCTAGAATTTTTAGGAAACCTTAAATTGTACTATCCTCCAGTAATAATGAGTATATGAGTTTATTGCTAGTTGTGACGGTTAAGGTTTTTGACATTTTATGTCATACTATCTGTGCAACCCTCATGTATTTAGTTACAGAATCTTACAGGTGAACTACGAAGCATCAGGCTGGGTTGCTCATCAAGTGTCTGATCTATGGGCAAAAACATCCCCAGATCGAGGTCAGGCTGTTTGGGCTCTGTGGCAAATGGGCGGAGCGTGGATTTGTACTCATTTATGGGAGCATTATACTTACACATTGGATAAAGTAATAGTCTCTTAATGCAATTTCCATCTTTTCTGCCGACACATTGTTTTATATGATATAGGCTTTTTAATTACGTTGCGGTGCAGTTTTAACACTTCCCTTTGTTTTGACTTTGACCACCTATAGAAATAGAAGGCCAGTTGCTTGACTTAAGTAAATTCTTGGTCAATCAAGGAATAAGAATTGCTTGACTTTGGTTTCTTTACTGGCACATTAATTATGATAATAAAAGAAATTGAAGCATTATGAAGGGTTCACATTCTACTGCTAATACCATGATCCTAAAAGGAGAAGAACTATGAGAAAAGGATTTTGTATTCTCAAGTTCTTGATTCACAATGATCGCAGTCAAGCTGTTATGTTCAGAATTATTAGCAAAATGTAAGCACTGAGCCATGTATCCTTCAAGGTTATTGATTGCGTATGCCACTAACTAGCCTCTACCTAAAATCTAGATGTTGTGCGGATTTATGTCAAAGTTATTCAAATAAATAAAGTCGTGAGATGATTTCACTTTATCTCTGACAGGGTGTTTGATAATTATTAACCTCCTTTTATGGTCATTACATAAACCTCCCTTGTTTGAATGTTTTGAGCTCATTAAAGGCTCTTCTGATCAATGTCAGCAATCAATGGTACTACAGGAAGTTTGTGTAATTTTTCATACCACAAGAGAGTCTTGTGAAGTTGCAATCAATGAATTTATGTCCAAAAAGGATTTTGAGTGTAAGTCTTGCTAAGATCCTCCGGATAAAATCTTCATTTGGGTTTGCCTCTTACAATGGCATCCTATGCATGATCTCATAACTTAAAACTTTTAGAAAGGACCGAGGTACACAGCTTAAACATTGTCATAATCTTGGTTAAACACGTTCTTTGTGTTACAAATCCTTCTCAAAAAAATCCTTCCTCAAGTTGCTCCATGCACTAGATTGGTTTCTTTTGTTAACATATTGTCAAGCAACTATTTGCTGACCGTCGGAAGCACAAGAATAACATGCTTGCATCAGTTTAGGACAAGCAATCTATTTCCTGAACGTGAATACTATACTGCAACTGTTGTTTGACAGTGTGCATCTTCTGCAAATATTTAGGTTTTTTTGGGGAATAAGGTTTATCCCTTGCTGGAAGGTTGTACTTCATTTCTGTTGGATTGGTTAATCGAAGGCCGCGGAGGTTATTTGGAAACCAACCCATCAACCTCTCCTGAGCATGCTTTTATTGCACCGGATGGTAAGGCTGCTAGTGTGAGCTACTCATCAACCATGGACATGTCAATCATTAAAGAAATTTTCAGTGACATTGTCACTGCTGCTGAGGTCAATTTTCTTCTTGATTTAGTGACATTCTAGCTTTTTATTTCTCTTTTCGGCACCTTATTATGTATATCATCATATATACTTACAAATATGATGCCACATATACCTTATTGAAAAATGAAAATAAAATATTTATGCAACATATAATTAGTTCAGTGCTTGTTAGCAGGTACTTGGAAAAAGTGATGATGATCTAATTAAAAGAGTTCTTAAAGCTCAACCTCATCTTTGTCCAACCAGAATTGCAAGGGATGGTTCTATCATGGAATGGGTATGTGAAATCTACATATGAAGTCCAGATACCTTATTTCTTGGTGGTAGAATCGTCTTGATAGTATTGAGCTTCTTATGAGTAACAACTTTTAACAAAATTTTATTTAAGATAACGTTATCGTTATCGTTAGTAATTCATACTACGGGTGTAATGGCAGGCACAAGATTTTGAGGATCCAGAGATTCATCATCGTCATGTCTCACACCTTTTTGGCCTCTTCCCAGGGCACACTATCAGTGTACGGGGAACTCCTGCCCTCTGTAAAGCGGCAGATTATACCCTATATAAAAGAGGTTTGTTTTGGGATATAAGTAGGAGATCATTTCGACTCTTCTAGTTGACTCCTGAAATTGGCTCTAGATTAACTCTTTTGTTGCTTGAAATTTTATAAATCCTACTTCCAATTCTCCATATTGTTCAACCTTATAAAACTTCCAAACATTAATATAACCATGCATTATGGGGAACTCAGAGGTGATGCATGAACATGATAAATTCCGCAAACCTTTTACCTTGAGAAGATACTAACACCCTCCAAACCCTTAACCTGTGAGTAAAAGTTCTTACTCTTGGATCTGGAACTGTTAATTCGTTGGGAAGTGGCTCCACAGTCAGGTGGTCATGGTAAAAAGTTAGTGATAGGATATTGTGAACAGGCACATTGATGCATGATGGACAATTGACTGGCTCCCGAAGGAGGAAAAAGAATCATATTGTGTATGTATATAGAAGTATCTCACGATATTAGCTATTTTCATTTATTTGCTAGCGATCCCCTGAATTGTTTTCTGCACCTACATCATGTTCTGTGTCATCCTTTGTCTCCTTCCGCAGTTAAATGGTTGTTTTCTTCTTTTAGCTGGGATAAAATGAAACCTCACATAACTTGCCATTTTATCCATATGTTTAATTAGTATAGAGTTCCCACAGTTTTTAGGAAAAATGTTGGGCGTTAAACAAATAGGAACAACAACAACAACAACCCAGTAAAATCCCACAAGGGGTCTGGGGAGGGTAGAGTGTACGCAGACCTTACCCTTACCTCAAGGGATAGAGAGGCTGTTTCCGATAGACCCTCGGCTCAAGCAGACGAAAAAGATAATATATCAGCACCAACAGCAGAAAGCTAAACAAATAGGAAGTTAATTCTATATTATGGTATTTCTGATGGGATCAGAAGAGACCTCTAGTTTTATGTGAATGTTGTACCTCCATCTTTTTCTTGCCCGTTTCTTATGTTTTTCGTCATTAAAACCCTAAAATGACAGGACAAAAACCTATTCTGCAAGAACTGATTTGTAAAGCAAAAATGCTAGGAGATATTTCAACTATGTATGAATCAGAGAAAAAGGGTTCCTGTTGTACAAAAAATAAGGTCATAACATTTCAAAAGCGTTCGACTTGCATCACGTTACTTTCTCTTGTTCCTCTCCTTTCTTCGTAAGTTCAAATTATGTCATTGAGATGCCATCCGTAGACATCACACCCGTTCTATTCTCTTCTATTCTCGTTTGCCAGGGATTAGAGTGCTTGAGCTTTGGCATAACTTCTTTTTATTTATTTATAGCTTTAAATTTTTTAATTACAAGCTAAGGTCATACAATTATTCGAAGAATCAAAACTCTTATTTTTTTAGCAGGGGAGGAGGGTCCAGGTTGGTCAACAACATGGAAAGCGGCACTATGGGCGCGCCTTCATGACAGTGAGCATGCATACCGCATGGTGAAGCATCTGTTTAATTTGGTAGATCCTGATCATGAGGCCAACTTTGAAGGAGGTTTCTACTCTAACCTGTTCACAGCACACCCTCCTTTCCAGATTGATGCCAACTTTGGGTGAGTCCTTGTTATACGGTTCCCTGTAATTGTCTTTGGAAAGTTCGCTTTTGACATTGTTGTTACAACAACAACTATGCCTCGATCCAAGCTGGGGTTGTCTATATGAACCCTTACAGTCCATGGCTCGCTCATCTAATTTTTTTGACACTGTTGTTAACTGAAACTAGTGACGTATCGCGATTTCTATATGAAGTAACATAACTCATGACAATTGCTTATTTAAACTTGACACAAGGGATGCTGGATTGATGAAGGTGCTAATTTGCAAATCTGTTGTTAGTTTTTCTGCAGCAGTAGCAGAAATGCTTGTGCAGAGCACCATGAGGGATTTGTACTTGCTCCCTGCCCTTCCTCGAGATAAATGGCCAAACGGCTGTGTTAAAGGCTTGAAAGCACGTGGAGGTGTGGCGGTCAGCATCTGCTGGAATGAAGGAGATCTTCATGAATTCGGCCTATGGTCAAATGGACAGACTACTACAAAAAGGCTGCATTACAGAGGGCGTACAATCGCAACAAGTATACTGAGCGGCAAGGTCTACACGTTCAACAAGCAGTTGAATTGTGTGAAGACATACGCTCTCTTCTAGTTGTTCCAAGTTAGCATAATGGTTAACTGAATGAGTCTCTTTCCTCTTTCACATGATGAATTTGAACTCAGTACATGTTGAGAAATGTTTTATCGGGTTGAGGCATAGCACCAAGGTTCTTGATCACTATCGTTTTATGGTCCGCTTTAATGGCAACATTCTCACTTTTATTTTCTAGCGGAAGGTAAAATTACCATGTTAATAACCAATTTCCCTTTAATTTGGAGGTGATGTTGCCTTCTCTTCCTGCTACTATCAAGTATTATCTGCTTGTGAATGAAAAGGAACCAGATTAGCGATTGGCAAGTGTTGAACCTGCGGCAATATCTTAAAGCCTTTTGTTGACAAATGTCTTAACCAAAATCACGTGGCAGCCCTTCTAGAAGGTACGAGATAAATGGCAAGTAGCTGCTGATCCAGTTTCCTGCTAGATATTTATGGTGTTACAAATATGTTATTACATCCACAACTTTGGTAGAAAATAATATCAAAATACTGGTATGTAAATAGATATGGTTACATATTCGATGCTAATGTTAAAACTTTTAATAAAAATGCACCTCAATACAAGAGAAGAGTTGGGGATAAAAAACAATCTCGCTAAGTCAAAATAAAATTTGACTAAAGCAGCTAATATAGTTGTTGCTGTCATTTTCCAAATAAATAATGTGGCCAATGTGAGAGATTGGGTGATAGACTCCGGTACTACTAGGCACATTTGTGCAAACAAAAATGAATTTTTGTCTCACACCTAAATTGAGGAAGGAGAAGAAACTATTTATTTTGGTGACTCAAGAACAACTTGCGTTCTTGGGAAAGAAAAAATTCTTCTCAAACTCACATCTGGCAGAACTCTAGCATTGAGTGATGTATTGTATGTTCCTAATATTCAAACCAATTTGATTTCTATGGGATTATTAGGAAAAGTTGGAGTGAAGGTTTCCTTCGAAGATGATGAGGTCGTATTGACCAAAAATAATATTTTTGTGGGCAATGGTATAACCATGTTTTAATTATGTTTAATATTCTGATACTAGCAATGAAAATGCATCTTCTTCTGCTTATATGGTTGAGTCTATTTTTTATGGCATGCTAGACTAGGACATATTTGTTGTAAATCTTATGACTTGATCACGAAATTTGTAGGGAATTCTTCAAAGCTTGAGGAGTGTCAAAGACACTGTCCTTAAGGATATTTCACCAAGTTTAGATGTATCTCCCAAGATTCAACAAGCTCTTCTAGAATAAAACTAAAAGCATAAACTAACAAAGATTTATTATGTATAGTTAGTCTCACTCACAAGAGGGAAGAATGTGTGCATATGTAGGTAAAGGAAATTAAGAGGCCATGATGGGTGACTAATGGTCCAATGATTACAAATGTGGAATAATGACTCATTATTCAATGAAATAGTAAAGATACTAAATGTTCGATAAAATGAACCTAGACACTTCCAGAAAATATGAATTTGGACACTTTCTTTTGAGATATCCTATCCAAATTTTTCTAACAATCCCCCACATATCTCAAAAGGAATAGAAGAATAGAATATTTTGTTGGATTTTCTACATATGAGTACAATGCATCGAATTTGGTGTCTCGTAGGCTATGAATCAGACCTAGAAAAAATAAGATTAAGCTTACAAAACGATTGGTGTAGTTTCGAACTTTTATGAACAAAAAATTCTTTTATAAGCCTAGGGTCTTATCTATCATATTATACTCGCACAATCTTTGTCATTATCGCGATTTTACGCTAAAGGCCATGTACGCGCCTGGTTTTAATGAGTGCTCTAGAAATATTGCCACAAATTTCATAAGAGCGGCCCAACTCCACACTCATATAGGTTCATCCATCAAGTATATTATGTAGTGCACACACCACCTATAATGCTATGGATTATTGGATTAAGAGTTTAATAACCCAGCCTCACTTTCCTTGCAGTCTTGCACTATATACACACACCATAGGAAGAGACATAATTTGATCAACAAATGACTTGTTATTACCCATATGAACCTACTAATGGGATCTCCAATCACAAAGGTTCGGTTACCATCATTGTTGATATATCTTAAATTGGCAAAAAATCCAACCCCTCGATGTTTCACTTATAAGTCAAAGGACCGGCCAAATCCTCTTTTGACTACACATTACAGGTATGAAAAAATTCACATCTCTAAGCAATTCCTTTATCATATTATATCTTAAGAAAATGTCTATTTTTCCCATTGAAACATTAATTTTTCTTACAATAGGTATTGCGCCTTGTCCATCACAATTCATCAACACAATTGTGATGACCCGATAGGTCATCTAGAGTTTTAGAACCTAGTTCTGTGTTTCGAAGCCTCTAGTAGCTTGTTTAAGCCTTCCTCGATTTGCATGTGCAGTCCGGGTACTTTTCCGAAAGGCATTTATGTTAAAAACTGATAAAATGTGAAATTTTATCTTTAATATCCATTTGAGTTGAATTCGGTCAGTGTTTTGAGCAAACGGACCCGGATCCGTATTTTGATGGTCCAGGTTGTTCCGTATCGTGATTTGATACATGGGCGTATGCCCGGAATCGAATTCGGAGGTCCCTAGCTCGAGTTACTGATTTTGTCGAAAGTTGTAAGTTTAAAAGTTTAATGATTTTAAAGAATTGACCGATATTCGAATTTGTTGATACCGGGTCCGTATTTTGATTTCGGAACCCGGCATAGGTTCATTACTATATTTATGACTTGCCTGTCAAATTTGGTGAGAAACGGAGTTGATTTGACATGATTCGGACATCCGGTTGTAAAAATAGAAGTTTTAAAGTTTCTTGAAATTTTTATTTGATTTTGGTGTTCGATTCGTAGTTATAAACCTTATTTCGGTGTTTTGATCACGCGAGCGAGTTCATATGAGGTTTTTGAACATGTGTGCATAGTTGGCTTGGAGCCCCGAGGACTCGGGTGAGTTTCGGATAGCCTACGGAAGATTTTAGATTTAGAAAATCTAGTGTTTTTCCCAGCTCGGTTGTCATCTAATTTCCTTCTTCGCGATCATGAAGGTACTCGTTGCGATCGCGGAGTGTGAACTGGGTTGGTGAGTTTTTCTTCTATGCGAATGCAAGGAAACGGTCGCGAACGCGGAGCATTGGGGGGCCTGCTCTACGCGAATGCGACCAATCACTCGCTAACGCGTAGTGTATTGAGGTGCGGGAGGGGAAAGTAGGGATTGTTCTACGCGAACGCGAGCCCAGACTCGCAAATGCGATGGCTAGGGGGGGATAGACCATCGTGAACGTGTGCATCCCCTCGCGAACGCGTAAGCCACTGAGGCTTTGCTCCTCGCCAACGCGTCAGGTTTCACGCAAACACGATGAACACCTGACGCCCAGTGTTAAAATAGAACCAACTTGGGATTTTTGCTATTCTTTTAAAATTTCAAAACTAGAAACCCTTAGAGGCGATTATACCAAGAGTTTTTATTTCTCAATTTATTGGTAAGTGATACTAACCTACTTTCTTTCAATTACCCATTACATTTCTTAAGTTTCCAACCTAAAATCTAGTGTTTTCATGGTGGAAATTGGGTGTTTGGGTAGAATTAGGGGTTTTAGTAATTGAAATTTAGACCCCAAATTGAGGTTGGATTTGGAAATAAATTATATAATCGGGCTCGGGGGTGAATGGGTAAATGGATTTTGATCCGAACCTCGGGTTTTGACCAAGCGGATTGGGAGTCGATTTGTGATTTTTTTGGGGGGGAAAGTTTGGAAATTCTAAAATTTTGCATTGTAATTGATTCCTTTAGAAATATTTGATATTAATGAGTCAATTGTTGTTAGATACGCGTGGTTTAGAGGCAGATTCTAGAGAAAAATCCCCGGTAGAGCTTTGAATTGGTCCGTGGAGCGAGGTAAGGTCGTAGTTAACCTTGACTTGAGGGATTAGGACTTGTTTGCATATTTGCTTCATGTTTAGATGTTTGGTACAACGTATATGTGAGGTGAGGAGCACTTATGTGTTTGTTGTTGGGTCAAAGCATGCGATAGAATTGGTTTTGTTGCAATTTATTTCCTTATTTGATCACGATATCCCTGCGTAGTCTAGTTAATTATTAAATTGTTCGTTCTTCACGCATTTACTAGCTATTTGAGTATTGTTTTCTCGAAGTTTAGGATGGTATTGTGGAAACATTGTTGATATGAGGCTTGATCTTGTTTATTATGTCTCCCTTTTATTCATGTTCACTGTTATATATGGCAAGGGAGAGTGTTAATGCATGAAGGTTAATGTCGTGACGAAGGGTGATGTCGTTCATATTGTGAGTGTTAATGCACAAAGGGTGATGCCGTGCCATGTTATGAGAGTTAATGCACGAAGGGTGATGTCGTGCCGTATCTATTGATTTATACTGAGAGTGAGAGTAAAAGTACGAAGGGTGATGTCGTCCAGTGTTCTTGTTTCTTTGTGAGGTTGAGAGTAAAAGCACGAAAGATGATGTCGTGCAATTTTCTTCATTGTGCTTAATTATTCTTACTGACTAAAGGCATATTGACTGTTCAGTTTAATATTTTCGTTGTATCTCTCGTATCTTGTATCCCTTTAGCATATTCCCCTCCCAATAGTACGTGATTAACTTTTATATGTTGTAATCTTGTACATATATTGTTATGTGCACAGGTTTATTATGTGAGTGTCTTGTCATAGCCTCGTCACTACTTCGTCGAGGTTAGGCTCGACACTTACGAGTACATGGGGTCGGTTGTACTCGTACTACAATCTGCACTTCTTGTGCATATTTTGGTACCGGCCTTAGTTGTCCATAAGGCGCAACAGTTTGGACTTGTTTACTTGAGACTCGAGGTAGATCTGTTGGCGTCCGCAAACCTTGGAGTCCCCTTCTAGCTGCCCTATTTTACTTTTTCTTTTCATTTAGAAAAATTGTATTTCTTTCATACTCTGTAGAAAATCTTAGAGACCCGTGAGTTGTGGCTCTATATCCGAAGTGCAGTAGATATTATGGGCATTTATATTATTCTGCATCTCAGTTTTAGCTTGTATTTGATTTAATTGATTCTGTTATTGAAATTGAATAAAAATTGACTTACGCTTCTCTAACGTTGGCTTGCCTAACAAGTGAAATGTTAGGCGCCATCACGGTTCCGAAGGGGGGATTCTGGATCGTGACAACAAATATTATCAGTTTAATTCCTAATGGAATACTCATCAAGAAATTGCTTAATCAGCATCACTGTCGGGCAATGTCAATACCACAACATCCAACAAAAAGTGGACAGTCATTAGTGAGTTTTTTCTCATCTGATCAGAGATTCAATATCATCAATGTATCCTTATAATACACTTGAAAATTCACATACAAAATACTAACTCATAGTATTTCCTCAAGTAAGGCACAAAATCATCTCAAGTGCCTTTTATAATATTCAACACATAATAGAATTTATTTTCTTTTGGTATCTTTCATATTCAAATGCCAAGAAACAAATTTGTGTAACTTGTTCTGACTTCAGGAGTCCAAGTATGTCTGAAATTCTAACATGCTTCGAAACAGAAAAACTCATTCCTCCACCACCAAAACCACCTGATATCACTAATGAAAATACCACAAAGAATGTCGTGGAAGACAAAGCGTCTTTAAAAGAAAATCTACTAGCCTCAAACCCAATGAACTTTACAAATTCCCTAACCCTATCCCAAAATCCAATAGAAGAAACTTTCCAGAAAATGGAGTGCAAGAGCATTTAATAGAGCTCAATACACGGGGAATTAAAGCAATAGCTCTAACCGAGGAAGAGAAGCAGAGAATTTATGAACCTTGAAAATTCTCACTAATTGTTAAGCTATTTGGAAAACGAATGCTACATCACTACCTAAAAAAGAAAATCCAAGAACTGTGGCGTCCCTCGGAAAATTTTTCACTAATCGATCTAGGGGATGATTCATCAAGTTTACTAGGAAAGAAAATATGGAGAAGGCCTTCATCCATGGACCATGGTTTATCAACGGCCATTACTTATCAATCACAAAATGGAGACCAAACTTCGTAGCAAACAAAGAAAGATTAATAGTTTCGGCAATTTGGATCAGATTACCACAATTGCCAACGGAGTTTTATGATGGAAAACTTATAGAAAAAATTGGAAATGCCATAGGGCGATTACTAAAAATAGATATTTGCACTTCCACCACGGTCAGAGGCCGCTATGCTAGACTTTGTGTTGAGCTACTACTGGAAACTCTTGTTCAACCTTATATCTACATTCCGTCTGCTCTCTTGTTCATATATTGGTTTTTAGATTTGATTCCTCGTATGCTCTAGGTACACCAACCAGGAATAAAGATTTAGTGCTTTTCACCTTTCCGCCAAACCAGAACGAGAGCCAATCTTTTCTACCTCTTTGCACAAAAAGAGACTGAGATGACGAAGTGGATGCGCCTTTATAGATCTAAGATGTGAACAAAATTCGGAAAAAAAAAAGAATTCTACCCATAACATCTCCAGTCAGCTGTTATAAGCAATATATACACTACGAAGGTAAAAAAAAATTATGCAAAAATTGCGGATGGTTAGGCCATATCCAAACCCAGTGTAATTACATCCAGAAGGAAGCCATGGACAAAAAATTCCAAGCCAAGGACCAAGCACCACAAGACGAGGAGCAAACGATCAAGCACTTGGAAGAAGAAATAGGGGCGTGGAAGACAGTCTCCTTCAGCAAAAAAAGAAATATGAATCAAAGAGCAATCAAGAAACCGTTCCAAAACCAACAGAAAATAACACCAACTCAGGTATTACAGTAAAGTTGTTCAATGCAACAACTGGTAAGTACTTAGATACCCAAATTTTACATTATAAGTCTAAAAATCCTGTTAACATGCAAGACTCTCACATTGAAAAGGCCACTAAAAACCTACCAATGGAAAATACCACCACCACTACTCAAAACAACTTTTCTCTTTTAGAAGATGAGCAAATGGTGTTGTGTGAAACCACTGATTATGATAAAAAAAATACTAATTATAATAAAAAAGATTGTTTAGACAAAAATGATCCCTTGGAAGTGTCTATGGACAGCATGGACACGTCCGATTTACACATGTCATTAGAAACCCTTTGGTAACAAATGCCATGCAAGACAACCCCATTAATAAAAGGATTAATAATAATATAAGCAATTTAATAGACCCAACTACCGTTAATCCTAACCAATTAAATGGTCATTACCATAACAATCACCCTATAACTCAGATAACTACTAATAAGCTACCCTATTTAGAATTAGACCACCATGCACTTGAGCACGCCGTCCAAATGTCAAACCAAATTCCACAAATTGAACAAATGGCACCTCAACAAATGAACACAAACCATGCAAGATATGAAGAAGATATTGCTAAATATAATACGTCATTCCACACAAACAACATGCAAATAGAATTGCTAATTATTATCCCAACTTCCAATACTCTCTCTCCCAAACCAAAAGTCACGCCCGAAAAAAACTCTATAAAAAACCACAACCTTTCTCTACAAAATGCCAAGAATCCCGTCCACTTTGAGAAGACGACACAGATTAATCCAAATTCTGAGACACCACAGAGCTTAGAATATAGAGAACCAACCATGTGTCCTCCCACAGTTGGAAAATCCTCAAATAATCCTAGCTCAACCTCCTCAAACCCAGGACTATCAACCACTTTCATGGATGGAAGTGGGGCTGTTGGGCCATGCAGTGTCATTCAATGTCCAAATAAATGGACAGAAAGTGATCGTCATCCTCCACAATACACAATATCTTGCTCAGTTGATATCCGAGGGAATGAGACTCGCTATGAACCACTACTTGAACCAGGTATGGTTAAACAACATCTTGCATCCGTTGGCACCATCAATGAACCCGCATCTAATGCATGCTGTGCAACCCCAGTTCAAACCCATGCAACCACTGAATCCACAAATAGATATGCCATTCTTCCCACCGGAAACCCTCTTTCACCTAAACCCTATCTTTATGCCTTGGGAGAGTCCTCCACAACCCCAAACTCACCAAGAACCACCAGTGGAACAACATCCTCCAGTGTTCCAACCACAGATGATGAAAGAGCCATATAAAGAAGAGGATCCAGTGGAGGAAATAGCAGTCCCCCTAATCCCAAGAATGGAACAAATCTTGGAGTTCTCAAGCATAAACAAGGTAAAAGTTTTTCTCTTTATGGAGAGGCAAGAGAAGAGGCATGTACTCAGTTGTCCACTAGCACTATACAAGTGTTCAATGGACATCAAGCCTCCTCAAGACCCAACAGTTGCCAATCGAGCCATGATTCTAGTTCCAGCACTCAGGCGGAACCCTGTATTTCTAAAGGGAGGGAGGGAGAATGGGGAACCAGCAAACCTAGAATTGAACCTAGCCATGAATCATCCAACTAACGTCATTATCTGGAACATTAGGGGAGAGAATAATGATGAGTTTAGAGGAAATTTCAGAGATGTAGATACCCATAGGCCATGAATAGTCACTCTATTGGAAACCAGGATGGCTAACCATGCTCAAATGTTAAGCGACTTTGGCTTCGCATAAATGATAGAAGTGCCTGCTAATGGTCAAGCAGGAGGAATGGTAGTAATGTGGAACCACAATGTTGTCACAATACAAAATTTTGTGCGCAGAAACCAGAAAATTCATGCAACTATTGAGGTACTCCCTAAACATAAATCTTGGCTCTTTTCTATGCTAGCACTGATAAGAACAATAGGAATAATATGTGGAAAAACTTAGAAAGTATCCATAATACCTATAAAGGGCCTTGGATGGTAGGTGGTGACCTAAATGATATAATGGGTACAAATGAGAAATTTGGTGGAAGACTCGTTAATAATAATAGAACAAACTTCCTTTGGTCAAAAATCAATAACTGGAATTTTATTGACATTGGCTATAAGGGTGAAAATATACTTGGTCTAACCATAGAAATCCAAAAAAGGGACTAATAATGGAGAGATTAGTCAAAATATTAGGAAATGAACAGTAGCTAGATCTATTCCCTAATTGCTCAGTCATTCATCTCCCTAAAACTTATTCGGACCATAACCCCTTACTAGTAGAATTAATCCCTAGAAGTAGACTTGACTATAAACAACCCTTTAGACTAGAGACCTTTTGGTGTAGACACCCAGACTTCCAAAATATTGTTAACAAACGTTGGCATGGTTTGGATTACTGCAAAGCGAGTGATAATTTTGTGAAAAATATTAGGACTTGGAAGGAAAATACATTTGGAGACCTAAAGGCCAAAAAAAGGAAAATCTTAGCAAGGCTCCAAGGGATCCCAAAACTCTATAAATTACACAAACAGTATTTTTTACAACAATTAGAAATTAGCCTAAGAAAAAACTACAACGATATCCTTAAGATAGAGGAAGTTACTGAAAATTGAGGGCTAGAGTAATGTGGCTAGATGAAGGGGATGTCAATACTAAATTCTTTCACATAACTGCCTCCAATAAGAAAAGAATTAATAAAATTACTTACTTTAGATACGAGGCTGGAAATTGACTAAATGACCATAACTTGATCATATCTCACGTTAGCAACTACTTCAAAGATGATTTCACTACGTCACACACAAGCACCAATTGGAATGACATCAAAACTAGCCCTTTTAGTCACTATAACTATGATCTGGGTGCTCTTGACAATCCCTTAATGGATATTGAAATAACTAGAGCAATTTCTTTCTTCAAGCCATTTAAGGCTCCTGGTCCAGACGGTTTACATCCGTTCTTTTTCCAAAAGTATTGGCATACCATTAGCCAATCAGTGAAAAACTTTTGTCGTGAGGTTTTCAACACTCAAATGTATTCCTAGTGTCATCAATAAAACGTATCTTTGCCTAATCCCTAAATTTCCAAATGCTAACAAAGTAAAAAAATTTAGGCCAATTAGCCTCTGCAATTTACAAAATTATTACAAAAATTCTTGCAATTCGCCTCAAGCCTTTCCTAGATCATATCATTAGTCCTTTTTAGGCTAGCTTTATTAAGCACAGAAGAGCGTCTGACAATGCGATTATTATTCAAGAATTAGTCTCCAATTTTAAAAAATTAAAAGGAAAGCAGGGTCATATGATTTTAAAAATCGATCTAGAAAAAGCTTACGCTCGTCAAGAATGGTCCTTTATATATCGAACCTTTAGACACTTCAAGTTCCCCCCGAAATTCACAATTATCTTAATGAGTTGCATTACCACTAGCTCAATAGGGGTTCTAGTAAATGGTTCGATCCCTAATTTTTTTGAACTTAGTCGGGGTATTAGGAAAGGCGATCCCATATCTCCGTACATTCTTATTTTTTGCATGAAAATATTTTCAAGATACATTAACCATCAACTAGATATCCAAAACTGGAATCCCATACAAATAGGTAAGAGGAGCCCTCATTTCTCTCCCCTCTTTTTTGCGGATGATCTAACCGTGATGGCTAAAACTAATAATGCATCTTGCCAAGCCATAAAAATTGGCCTTAAATTATTTTGTAAACTTTCCGGCCAAAATGTAAACACTACCAAGTCCAAAATTTATCTTCTCAAACAATTGTCTCCCCAACATTACTAAAGACATCTCTGCTAGCCTAAGTCTTAAAAGGAGTAACATTTTTGGAACCCATTTAGGTTTCCCAATTCTTACCAAAAACCCAAAACCTAGGGATTATCTCTTCATTCTTGATAAAATGAGGGCCAGATTGACAAACTGGAAGACTAGATTTATAAACATAGCTGGAAGAACTACCTTGGCCTATGGTTGCCTTAATTCAACCCCAAACCACTATATGCAATATGCCAACCAAAATGGGGTACTACAAAGAGACTTCATATGGGGTACTACAACTGAAAGGAAAATACTTCCTCTAATAATGTGGTCTACAATATGCCAATCAAAATCAAATGGAGGGCTAAGCATTAAGGATGCAAAAATAAAAAATCTCAATTTGTTAGCCAGTTTAGCATGGAGACTACTCTCAAACACCACAACTTCATGGGCAAACCTTATCACCTCCACCTATGGCACTAGTAAAGCTATTAAAAACCACTCTTTCGTTTGGAAAAGTATTTTAAAAGGATGGGGAATATGCAACAAAAGTATTACTTGGTCTCCGTACAAAAACTCTAATACGAATATTTGGTCCACAAACTGGATTCCAGATACAACAAACCTACGTAGGCTTATTGAAGGTGTGATGACCCAAATGATCATTTTAAGAATTTAGAACAAATAATAGCTTAATAGGCCTAAAAAGATTTAATTTTAAATACTTCGATTTACGTGCACAGTCCAGGCGTGAAACCGAAAAGCTTTTATGTGAAAATATGAGAAATAGTAATTTCTAGAATTCAAACTTGATTATAATTGACTTTGATCAATATTTTGAGTAAACGGACCCGGATATGTGTTCCGATGATTCCAGGAGGTCCACAATAAAATATGGGACCCGGACGTATGCTCGAAAATGAATTCCGAGGTCCCAAGCCTTAGAAATCAATTTTTGAAAGAAATTATTTTGCTGAAATATTTATGAATTAAAGAAAAGAAATATTGTTTGAAACCATTGGTATCAGATCCGTATTTTGGTTCTGGAGCCCGATAAAGATTTGTTATAGTATTTGAATACTATCTGTGAAATTTTGTGAGAATCGGAGTTTATTTGACGTGATTCGGACGTCCGGTTGAGAAATTATGAATTTTAAGAGTTCTTGTTGAAAATGATGAGTTTTGAGGTTTACTTCATAGTTTTACGTGTTATTTTCACGGTTAGATTGCACGAGCAAGTCCGTATGATATTTCTAGACTTGCGTGCATATTTTTTTAGAGCCCCAAGGGCTCAGGTGAGTTTCGGATAGGCCACGGGATGTTTTGAACTTAAGAAAAATTGTTGGTTTTTCATTTTCTGGTGTCCGGGTCTTTTGTTCTATGCGATCGCATAGGAATGTCCGCGATCTCATAGTGTAAAGTCTGAGGTTCCTTTTTGTTCTATGTGATCGCATAGCTATATCCGCGATTGCATAGTGTTAATTTGCTGGGGCGTCAACTTTGTTCTATGCGATCGCATAAATTTTTCCGCGATCGCATAATTAAAATTTCAGGGGGTATTTTTTTATTCTATGCGATCGCATCCCTTCTTCCACGATCGCATAGAAGGCCTGCACAGTCATATAAATACACTGTTAAATACGGACATAACCTATTTTTCAATCATTTTTCGAACTACCAAGCCCTAGAGACGATTTTCTTCACCAAGGTTCATCCTCAAGTCATAGGTAATCAATTCTAAACTTTGTTCTTTCAATTCCTTACTGTTTTTCATCATTTTTAAAGCAAAAGCTAGGAATTTTTATGGTAAAAATTGAGGGTTTGGGTAGAATTAGGGAAATTTGTAAATGTTGAATTTTTACATAAAATTAAGGTCGGATTTCAAAACTAACAGCATTTTTGGGTTCATGGGTGAATGGGTAAACGTAATTTGGTCTGAACCTCGAGTTTAGACCAAGCAGGCACGGGGTCGGGTTGTCACTTTTTCGAGAAAACTTAGGAAAAATTATATTTTCCAATAAAGTTAGTTTCTTTAGCATAGATTGATGATATTGAATTAATTATGATTAGATTCGAGCAAGTTAGAGGTGAATTCAAAAGGAAAAGCAGTAATTGAGCAGTGAGTGGCCTGCGAAATTGAGGTAAGTGTTTGGTCTAACTTTGACTTGAAGGAATAGGACTCCTCACTTGTTTGCTATGTGAAATGCATGGGTGTGGTGTATAGGTGAGGTGACGAGTATCTATGCACCACCCAAATGGCCTATTGTCACGACCCCAAATCCTAACAGGTCGTGATGGAGCCTATAGTGGAACTAGGCTAGCCAACCATCACATAACTACACATTTATTTTAATAAAGTTCTCAAATATCATTAATAACCAGCAGAATAAGTACAAAAAATTCTCAAAGTCTTTAAGCAAGCATAATATAATCTGACAGTCTAAACTAATCCCCTAGAACTGGAGTCAACTGATCACTAGCATCTAAGAATAAAACTAACACTGCTAATGTCATAAACAATGTCTCGAAATAAAATACTAATACTAATGAAGGAGGGAAAATGGAGAAGCTGTGGACGCTGGACAGCTACCTCGAAATCCCAAAGCTGATGCCGAACGGACGCAAGTGACTACTGCTCAGAACCAGTACCTGGATCTGCACACAGAGGTGCAGGGAGTAATGATTAGTACGCCAACTCAGTAGTAATGAAAATAAATCAAGTCTGAGGATAAGAAACACACAGCACAAAATACCAACCCACAAAACAGTAAAACACGGAGTCTCCATAAAGTATACATTTAATACATAAGTTTGAGAACCAATTTCCGTAAAAATCCTTTGAACAAGTATATTTCTCCAAATGTTTCTCAGTAAAAACTCCCAAATATCAGTTTGAAAAATTAAACGGATCATAATCAGAACTCAATAAAATATCATTATAAACTGCCCATCGGGCCAAACCATCGCTCATAGTCAGTCACTCAGCACCTCACAGTCACTCATACCTCCCAATCACTCGTCACTCGGCACTCGCACTCAGTAGGCACCTGCGCTCACTGGGGGTGTGTATAAACTCCGGAGGGGCTCCTTTAGCCCAAGTGCTATAAACAAGCCAAATCATGACATCAATCACTCAAGCACTCGGCCTCTCTCATATCATAAATATCCTCACAACATTGGCCCTCGGCCTCACTCAGTCAGACACTCTCAACATGCCATTCGGTCATAAATAAACAAGATTCTCGACCCAAAACAGTATTTCATTTCAAGAAATAATATCAGTAACTCAGAGTGTCAAAACAATTTATCAAGAAGGACTGAGTGTAAAATCATAATATAATAAGTGAGGAATATCAGGGAAATAGCCCCCAAGGGGTTAAAACAGATCGGCACTAGGCCCCAAACATGGCTTACATCCCAAGTATATCAAAACACAGTAATACTATAAATCATATGCTTTAAAAGCAGTTTCGCAACTCAATAGTTTCCTAAAAAGGAACACTTTTCCAAATTTCCAATTCGTGCACGCCCCACACTTGTCATCCAGTGTGTGCGTCACTCCAAAACCATGAAAGAATGTAAAATCTGGGGTTTCATACCCTCAAGACAGGATTTAAAGACATTACTTACCTCAAACTAGCCCGAAAAGCTACTCCGCAAAACGCTTGCCCCTCGAATCAACTTCCGATTGCTCCAAATCTATCAAGTTCAGATTTTTAACATCAAGATACTCTAGGAGGATGAAACCCAATAGAAAAATATCAACTTTAAGCACAATTCCCAAAATTAGCCAAAACCCGATCCCCGGGCCCACATCTTGGAACTCGACAAAATTTATGCCAAAATGATCCTCATCATCTCACGAGTCCGTACATATAAAGAACTCTGAGATCGGAGTCCAAATGACCCCTCAAATCATCCCTAAAAGGTCTCTTGAATTCAAGCCCTAGTTTCCCCTTTTTTCACTGATTTTTCCCAATTAAACACTGTTAATTTGGTCCTTAATCACATATAATAGAGTTATGGGGTTCAAAATCCTTACCTCAATGAAGAAAAATCATTTTCCCTCTTCAAAATCGCTCCAAAAGCTCTATTCCCGTTCAAAAATGGTGGAAAAGTGGGCAAAGGTCACGGATGGGTTTGATTTATACTTCCCAAATTCTTACTTATCGCGAACGCATAAGTATGACCGCGTTCGCATAGAGTATTTCCATTTGGCCCCAATTTTACTCTTCACGGACGCGCCAGAAGCCACGCGAACGCACTGAGCAACCCACCCAGACCTTCGCGAACGCACCCCAGGCCCCGCGAACGCATAGACCAATGGGCCTGGGTCTTCAGCTGCCAATTACACTACGTGAACGCACTCCTTAGCTCGCGTTCGCGATGACCACTCAACTCAACCCTCCGCGTTCGCACCTACAGGTTCATGAACGCACATAAGGAAAATACCCTCATCACCCAGTACACCTATGCGAACGCGAGACCACCTCCGCGAACGCATAGGGTAAATCCCTGTTACACTAACACCAGAAAACCAGCAATATTTCCAAGTCTAAAATTGGTCGTTTGAGCATCCGAAATGCACCCGAGGCCCCCGGGACCTCAACCAAACCTACCAACATATCCCATAACATCATTCAAACTTAGTTGCACTCTCGGAACACCCAAAATAACATCAAAACACCAACATCACATCAAATTCAAGCCTATGAACTTTGAAATTTCTAAATTCCACCAACGATGTCGAAATCAACCAAAACACCTTCGATTGACCTGAAATTTTGCAGACATATCCAAAATGACATTACGAACTTGTTCCAACTTCCGGAATTCCATTCCGACCCCGATAGACTATTTTCCACTGCCGACCGAAAATCACCAAAAACTAACTTTCGCCAATTCAAACCTAATTCTACATCGAACATCACAAAAATATTCGGAACACACTCCTAAGTCCCAAATCACCTAACGAGTCTATTCGAGCCATAATATCCGCATTCCTAGGTAGTTTACCAGTAATTCAACTCTCAGTTGACCTTTCCAACTATATAGCCATTTTTAGAGACTAAGTGTTTCAATTCTCACTACAACCACTCCGAACCCGAGACAACCGACTCTAACACATTATAAATAGTATAACCAACCTATGACAAGGCAATAAAAGTAAATATAATGCAGATTCTACGTAACGACCGACCGGGTCGGTACACCTGTTAAACATGATCATTTCCCGTTCTCAAATTAATCGATCCTGGTCTAAATTATTATTTGTTAGCTATTGTTTTCATGACTACTAGGCCCCATTACTTTGTTGTTAAATATTCTTTGGTTATTTTGGTTATTGATATGATAAGGGTGAATAAATTGGTGTGATAAGGGTGAATAAATTGGTGTGATAAGGGTGGATAATTAGTGTGATAAGAGTGGATAATTGATTGTGATGTTGTGAATAGGTGGGATCGGGTTGCACGCCGCAACATGATTGTGAAAATGGGAGAAAATGATGTTTTTATTGATTTTTAAACTTTGAATGATTTGGAAACTCTTGATTTACTCTACAGTTTTCTTATATTTAGTACATGTGATTATTTCAAAGTAAGGTTTGGAAAAATTGGAAATTTACTTGAGAGTTGGTTATAGCTGAGGTCTGAAAAAGGCGGTTGAGTTATTTTTACTATTATTGCAGTACTTGTTATTTATTTGTTTAGATTTCTTTCTTGATTTATATAATATTGTTACGTTTTATGTTGTTAAAAGCCCGTCGTAGCCTCGTCACTACTTCGTCGAGGTTAGGCTCGGCACTTACTCAGTACATGGGGTCAGTTGTACTGATACTACACTCTGTGCTCTTTTCCACAGATCCAGGTACTGGACATCAGTAGATCTAGTTCGAGCAGCTTTTCCTATTCAGTTGGAGACACGAGGTATATATACCGGCGTTCGCAGATTCCTAGAGTCTTCTCATATTTTACATACGTTGTTTTATTGTATTCAGAACAGTTATACTATTTCTTTCAGCCCAGTATTTATAGTATCCTTTAGTAGTTCGTGAATTGTGACACCAGACTCTAGGGTAGTTCTAGACTTATTTATATAATTAGCTCGTGGTTCGTTATTATTTAATGGTTTAGTATTTTGTATGTGGAAATTATCTATATTCAGTTTGCTTTAAATTTACTTATTGATGCTTAATAAAATAATCAAAGGGAGTTAGATACTCGAATTCTAACATTGGCTTGCCTGGCAAGTGTGGTGTTAGGCGCCATCACGATCCCTAAGGTTGGGAATTTGGGTCGTGACAAGTTGGTATCAGAGCACTAGGTTGCCTAGGTTTCACAATTCACGAACAAACTTAATAGAGTCTGAAGGATCAGTACGGAGACGTTTGTACTTATCTCTCAGAGGCTATGAAGTCAGGAATGATTTCGCTTCTATTCTACTATATCGTGCGAATTTATTCTATCATTGATGATTGAACTTGTCTATTCTTGTCCTCTCATAAATCTCGACAACACGCAAAACGTCTACAACCGGACAAGAGATGAAGCCCCAATGACAGCTACAATTAGGGGAAGAGATAGAAGCAGAGCTCAGTCTAAAGCTCGAACATCAACACCTATTGTTCAGTCTCAAATGGATCTAGATGCGAAGGTTCTAGCTCAGTCGGTACATGTTGGACTAGCCCATATCACAGAAGGATTTATATGAGCCGTGAAGTTTAACATTTTAGATTATCAGGCATTGTGACCTATGACTTCGTGCAAAGTGGAAAAGTCCACCGTCAAGGAATAGATTGCGGGGTCATGTGTTATATTGGTTTTGTCTTGGAATGTATAAGGCCGGAGATGTTGCAAGATATAAAGCTGGGAATTGCGGTATGTCAGTCTCCTTAATAACCATATACCACAGTACCAAAGGAATTATATAGACAACTTTAAATCTACAGAAGATCTACTCAGCGTGGAAGTCGCGGTTGCGGATTTTGGGGTGCTCCAGAGGGAGTACAATGGTTGACAAGCTTCTAGACTATATGGTTTGTGCCAAGGTTTATCTGTATAGAGCTCTATCTTTGGGGTCATTGTGCATCAATAAGGATACGAGTTACCCCAAGGAATAATGAAGGGTACATGAATAAGTGGGGCAGCTCAGCGGTGTTGAGTCAACATGGTAAAGGAGAAATTGGTCGCCGGTGGTTGAGGCAAGCCTACGAAGAGGACGACCAGCCAGTGCAACATCAATTACTTGACGCATGTCTCATAAATGCTTTTGAAAGAGTTTGTTTCTCGGACTCTCCATAATGCGTGGTGCATAGGGTTGAAATGGTTGCGTCAGGTCACTATGACGGTGTCAAAATATGCCATCAAGTTCGGTAAGTTAGCCGTCATACTCCTACTTCGGTTTATCTAGCCAGAGAGCAAGTCCACAGACTCACTAAAGGACTCAATTATGCTTGTAAATTTTTTGTGCGACTCAGGGCAAGTTGATACTTTATTTTGGCTAGTGGTAGAAATTGTCCTAGACTTGGGAGAGTCATATTTCATCAGAGCACTTAGGCTACGTGTCTCATTGCAGTTACAACTCAACCTACATGTCGAAGGTGGAGGTCAGACTCCTAGAGGTGGAGACCCAGCCTGTTGATATATTTTCTATGGTAGGGCTGAGGTCGTTACCTTAAATGGTGTCATCACAAGAACAATCTCTAATTAGTATAAAGTGATGATTTCCTGAACTTAATATGGTTATGCGTATCTAATAAAATTCTTCTAATATGCTCTACTCTCGGGTGAGCTTCGTAACTCAAAAATCTACTTATGTGAGTACTTGTATTGAGAAATTTTATGGAGATAACTGTGTCTATTAGTACGTGTTGCAAGTTTATTTAACGGAAAATATTTAAAGGAAGGAAATAGAATATTTCGATTGGCACGATACGCATGTTGCTTGTGATTCAGAATTGAGGACGAAATCCTCATATTTTAATATGATATGGTATATTTAAACCGGGCTACGAGTCGCGGTGGAAGTTATGTAAGGATGAGATCTTTGTGATGGAAATTCTTGTGTTTAAATTCTTCCTTGTGAATTAAAATTTTACTATAGTACTAATAGGGAGTCATGGTTGTTAAGGTTATTCAAAAAAAATTATGTATAATAATAATAATAATAAATAAATAAATAAGGAAATAAATTAATTAATTAACTGTGCATAATTTTCCTAATCCGTGTTATAATTATTGAGCTTTGACCTACGAGGTATGTGCTGCCCGTGTGGCGTTAAATGAAACATGTTAATTCGGGTATATAATTATGAGGACTTCATGGATCGCATCTCGTTATCAGTATTGTGAAGGTTCGAAATGGGATTATTGTTAATGTGAAGCTGTTTGATGATTCTATAATTGATTATGAATAACTATTAAGATCATGTTGAACGAAAATGGTGTTCCATTCAAATGGTCGGACGAGTGTGGGTTGAACTTTCAGAAGCTCAAGATTGCTTTGACTACGGCGCCAGTGTTGGTGTCGTCCACAAGTTCATGATGGTGCACGGTGTATTGTGGTGCATCTCGTATTGGATTAGGTGCAGTATTAATGCATGACGGCAGAGTGATTGCATATGCGTCTCAACAATTGAAAGTCCATGAGAAGAAGTATCATGTTCGTGACTTAGAGTTGGCAGCCATTGTTCATGCATTGAAAGATTGGAGGCACTATCTTTATCGCGTGTCGTGTGAGGTTTTTACTGACCATCGCAGTCTCCAGTACTTATTCAAGCAGAAGGATATAAATTTGAGGCAGCGGAGATGGTTAGAATTGTTGAAGGATTATGATGTCACTTTATTATATCACCCAGGGAAGGCCAATGTGATGGCCGATGAATTGAGTAGGAAGGCGGTGAGTATGGCAGCCTTGCATATATTCCAGTTGGTGAGAGACCGTTGTCTTCAGATATTCAGACGTTGGCTAATCAGTTTGTGAGGTTGGATATTTTGCCCAACAGTGTTCTAGCTTGTACAGTCGCTCGGTCTTCTCTAATTGAGTGTATCCGGGAGCGGGAGGATGATGACCTGCATTTGATGGTCCTTAGGGGCCCAGTTCGGCACGGTGGTGCCAAGGAGGTTACAGTTGAAGATGATGGTGTTTCGAGGATGCAGGGTCAGTTATGTGTGCCTAATGTTGATGGCCTTCGTGAGTTGATCCTTGAGGAGGCTCACAGTTCTAAGTATTCGACTCACCCCGGTGCAGCCAAAATGTACCAAGACTTGGGGCAGCATTATTGGTGGAGAAGGATGAAAAAGGACATTGTTGTGTATGTGGCTCGTTGCTTAAATTGTCAACAGGTAAAGTATGAGCATCTTAGACCCGGTGGTTTGCTTCAGCAGATAGAGATTCCGGAGTGGAAGTGGGAGCGTATCACTATGGACTTCGTTGTTGGGCTCCAGACTCAGAGGAAATTTGATGCAGTTTGGGTTCCTGTGGATAGGATGACTAAATCAGCACATTTCATTCATGTGGCAAGTACTTATACTTCAGAGCGGTTGGCTGAGTTGTACATTGGGGAGATTATTCGCCTTCATGGGGTGCCCGTGACTATCATTTCTGATCGGGGTACGCAGTTTACTTCGCTCTTTTGAAGGGCAGTTCAGCGTGAGTTGGGTACCCGAGTAGAGTTGAGTACAACATTTCACCCTCAGACTGATGGGCAGTCCGAGCGTACTATTCAGATATTGGAGGACATGCTCCGCGCTTGTGTTATTGACTTTGGAGGTTCATGGGATCAATTATTGCCATTAGCGGAGTTTTCTTATAATAATAGCTATCACTCGAACATTCAAATGGCTCTTTATGAGGCGTTATATGGTAGACGGTGCAGATCTCCAGTTAGATGGTTTGAGCCGGGAGAGGCTCGGTTTTTGGGTACAGACTTAGTTCAGGAGGCCTTAGATAAGGTCAAGATTATTCAGGAGAGACTTCGTGCAGCTCATCCTAGGCAAAAGAGTTATGTCGATCGTAAGGTCCGGGATGTGGTATTCATGGTTGGAGAGAGAGTATTACTTCGTGTGTCGCCCATGAAGGGTTTGATGAGATTTGGGAAGAAGGGTAAGTTGAGCCCTAGGTATATCGGGCCGTTTGATATTCTTGATAGAGTGGGGGAGGTAGCTTATAGACTTGCGTTGCCTCCATGGTTATCCTCAGTTCATCCGGTATTCCATGTGTCGATGCTACAAAAATATCACGGTGACCCGTCCCACGTGTTAGATTTTAGCTCTGTCCAACTGGACAAAGACCTGACTTATGAGGAGGAGCCGATGGCTATTTTAGACCGTCAGGTTCGTCAGTTGAGGTCTAAGAGTTATCCTTCAGTTCGAGTACAGTAGAAAGGTCAACCCGTTGAGGCAGCTTGGGAGTCCGAGTCGGACATGCTGAGTAAATATCCACACTTGTTCGCTAATTCAGGTAATCTTCTATGTCCGTTCGAGAACGAACGTTTGTTTTAGAGGTGGAGAATGTGATGACCCAAAGGGTCATTTTAAGAATTTAGACCCAATTCTAAGCTTAATAGGCCTAAAAAGATTTAATTTTAAATACCTCAATTTGCGTGCGCAATCCGGACGTGACACCGTAAAGCTTTTATGTGAAAATATGAGAAATAATAATTTTCTAGAATTTAAATTTGATTATAGTTGACTTTGGTCAACATTTTGAGTAAACGGACCCGAATCTGTGTTTCGACGATCCCAGGAGGTCCGCAGTAAAATATGGGACTCGGGCGTATGCCTGGAAATGAATTCCGAGGTCCCAAGCCTTAGAAATCAATATTTGAAAGAAATTATTTTGTTGAAATGTTTATGAATTAAAGAAAAGAAATATTGTTTGAAACCATTGGTATCCGGCCCGTATTTTTGTTCCGGAGCCCGGTACAGATATGCTATAGTATTTGAATACTATCTATGAAATTTGGTGAGAATCGGAGTTTATTTGATGTGATTCAGACGTCTTGTTGAGAAATTATGAACTTTAAGAGTTCTTGTTTAAAATGATGAGTTTTGAGGTTTAATTCATAGTTTTACGTGTTATTTTCACTATTTGATCGCACGAGCAAGTCCGTATGATGTTTCTAGACTTGCGTGCATGTTTTGTTTAGAGTCCCGAGGGCTCGAGTGAGTTTTGGATAGGCCACAGGATGTTTTAAACTTAAGAAAAATTGTTGGTTTTTCATTTTCTGATGTCCAGGTCTTTTGTTCTATGCGATCGCATAGGAATGTCCGCGATCGCATAGTGTAAAGTCTGAGGTTCCTTTTTGTTCTATGCGATCGCATAACTATATCCGTGATCGCATAGTGTTAATTTGTTGGGGGGTCAACTTTGTTTTATGCGATCGCATAAATTCTTCCGCGATCGCATAGTGAAAATTTCAGGGGGTATATTTTTATTCTATGCGATCTCATCCCTTCTTTCGCGGTCGCATAGAAGGTCTGCCCAGTCATATAAATACACTGTTAAACACGGACAAAACCTATTTTTCAACCATTTTTCGAACTACCAAGCCCTAGAGACGATTTTCTTCACCAAGGTTCATCCTCAAGTCATAGGTAATCAATTCCTTACTGTTTTTCATCACTTTTAAAGCAAAAACTAGGAATTTTTATGGTAAAAAATGAGGGTTTGGGTAGAATTAGGAAATTTTGTAAAAATCAAATTTTTACATCAAATTAAGGTCGTATTTCAAAACTAATGACATATTTGGGTTCGTGGGTGAATGAGTAAACGTAATTTGGTCCGAACCCCGAGTTTAGACCAAGCAGGCACGGGGTCGGGTTTTCACTTTTTTCAAGAAAACTTAGGAAAATTATATTTTCCAATAAAGTTAGTTCATTTAGCATAGATTGATGATATTGAATTAATTATGATTAGATTCGAGCAAGTTAGAGGTGAATTCAAAAGGAAAAGCAGTAATTGAGCAATGAGTGGCCTGCGAAATTGAGGTAAGTGTTTGGTCTAACTTTGACTTGAGGGAATAGGACTCCCCACTCGTTTGCTTTGTGAAATGCATGGGTGTGGTATATAGGTGAGGTGACAAGTATCTATGCACCGCCCAAATAGCCTGTTAAACATGATCATTTCATGTTCTCAAATTAATTGATCCTGGTCTAAATTGTTATTTGTTAGTTATTGTTTCCATGACTACTAGGCCCCATTACTTTGATGTTAAATATTATTATTTATTTTGGAAGAATGTTGGTTGTGTATTTGGTTCTCTTGGAGAACAGAAAGGTTAAACAGTTTGACACTATGTTGGGATTTTATATCTATATATTCATGTCGGTTTCTAGATTATTTACATTGTTGTTGTTCAAAGCTTACGGGTTATATTGTTTTCCGTTTGAAACTTTTGAATCAAAAATTGATGTGATAAGGGTGAATAAATTGGTGTGATAAGGGTGAATAAATTGGTGTGATAAGGGTGGATAATTAGTGTGATAAGAGTGAATAATTGATTGTGATGTTGTGAATATGTGGAATCGGGTTGCACACCGCAACATGACTGTGAAAATGGGCGGAAATGATGTTTTTATTGATTTTTAAACTTTGAATGATTTGGAAACTCTTGATTTACTCTACAATTTTCTTATATTTAGTACATGTGATTATTTCAAAGTAAGGTTTGGAAAAATTAGAAATTTACTTGAGAGTTGGTTATAGCTGAGGCCTGGAAAAGGCGATTGAGTTATTTTTATTGTTATTGCTGTACTTGTTATTTATTTGTTTAGATTTCTTTCTTGCTTTATATAATATTGTTACAGTTTATGTTGTTAAAGCCCCGCCGTAGCCTCGTCACTACTTCGTCGAGGTTAGGCTCGGCACTTACTTAGTACATGGGGTCGGTTGTACTGATACTACACTATGTGCTCTTTTGTACAGATCCAGGTACTGGACATCAGTAGATCCAGTTCGAGCAGCTTTTCCTATTTAGTTGGAGACACGAGGTTTATCTGCCGACGTTCGCAGATTTTGAGAGCCTTCTCATATTTTACATACGTTGTTTTATTGTATTCAGAACAGTTATACTATTTCTTTCAGCACAGTATTTGTAGTATCCTTTAGTAGTTCGTGAATTGTGACACCAGACTTTGGGGTAGTTCTAGACTTATTTATATAATTAGCTCGTGGTTCGTTATTATTTAATGGTTTAGTATTTTATCTGTGAAAATTATCTATATTCAATTTACTTTAAATTTACTTATTGATGCTTAATAAAATAATCAAAGGGAATTAGATACTCGAATTCTAACATTGTTTTGCCTAGCAAGTGTGGTGTTAGGCGTCATCACGATCCCTAAGGTTGGAAATTTGGGTCGTGACAGAAGGTCCCCTCTCAATTGATGATCAGAACCTCAAGATCAGAGATATCCATAATAACCAAAATTGGAACTTCTCAAAATTCTCTATAGCCTTCCCGGACAGTGTCAAACAACATATCTATAAGGTTAGGATGCGTACCAATGGCCCAAAATTGGACATTCCCATCTGGTCAAAAACAAACAAAGACATCTTTACCACCAAGTCTTGCTACGACTTGATTGAGCCTTGTAAGCCAAGGAACATTGACTTCGACTATGTCACGACCCAAATTCAACCTTAGTGATCGTGATGGAGCCTAACACCACACTTGCTAGGCAAACCAATGTTAGAAGTCGATTAACTAATTTTTCTTAATTAATTACTTCAGCATAAATAATTTAATTTAAATGAACTTAATCAAATTAATTCCCAACAACCACAAAATAAAATAATAAAACTGACCAACTAAATGAAACGAACCACGATAATATTTATAATAACAACTCTAGAACTACCCCAGGGTCTGGTGTCACAATCCACAAACAACTAAAGAATACTATAAATAATGTCTAAAAGAAATAGTGTAACTGTTCTGAATGATATAAAACAGTGTATGTAAATATAGGAGAAGACTCGCGGATATCTGCGAACGTCGGCAGATGTACCTCGTGTCTCCAAACGAAATCGGGTAGTCGTCCTAGAATCCTCTACTGCTGAATGGTACCTGGAGCTGTGCAAAAAGAGCACAAAGTGTAGTATCAGTACAACCGACCCCATGTACTCAGTAAGTGTCGAGCCTAACCTCGGCAAAGTAGTGACGAGGCTACGGCGGGGCTTTTAGCAATATAACTTGTGACAATAATATATGAAGCAAGAAGAAAATCTAATATTAAGTATTGCAACAACAATAAAATAACTCAGCCGCCTTTTCCAGGCCTCGGCTATAACCAACTCTCAAATAATTTTCAAGTTTTCAAACTTTAACTTTAAATAAAAGTAGTGCCAAATATGAAAAATAGTAATATAAAATAGTAAGTTTTCAAATATTTGTTTTTCTTTGAAAATCAGTAAAAACATAAATGTCCTCCCTTATTGCTCCTTGTTGCGGCGTGCAACCCGCTCCCACCTGTCCACCCTTATTGCTCCTCCCTAAATATATCACCCTTATTACTCATGTTGCGGCGTGCAACCCGATCCCACATGTCCACCCTTATTACTCCTTGTTGCGGCGTGCAACCCGCTCCCACCAGACATATCATATCAATTTATTCATAAATTTCACAATTCAGGCCAAGCCTTTCACAATACTTTTATTTCCACAATTTCAAACAGAAAACCGTATAGCTCGTAAGCTTTAACCAATATCATTTAACAATAAAACCAACCAGAAATATATGTAAACACTGTAACACTGTCAACCCAGCTCAGTCTTTATATACCATGATAGAATCAAGAAAACATCCAACACTTCTAACACACGTACAACAACAATTGGAAATAAATCAATGAAACCAAATAACCACGCGAACCTCAAAAATCACGAAACAGTTAAGTTGCATTTCTCATAACTTCCTCAATATTATCAGAAATAAAATCAACGGGAATATATATATATATATATATATATATATATATCGTAAAAATAATGCCAAACCACTCAACCGTTTGGTACCACAAGGGAACCAGCTAAACAACCAATACTCTTTCCAGAATAACTACCACAATATTTAACAACAAAATAACAAGGCCAAGTAGTCATAGAAACAATAATGAACATAGAACAATTAAGACAAGAATCAATTAAGTTGGAAACGGAAAAGGGAACATGCTTAATAGGAAATTTGGTGGTGCATAAATAATCGTCACCTCAACTATACACCACACACATGCATTTCACATAGCAAACAAGTGGGGATTCCTATTCCCTCAAGTCAAAGTTACACCAAACACTTACCTCAATTTCGCAGGCCACTCACTGCTCAATTACAACTTTTCCTTTTGAATTCACCTCGAACTTGCTCGAATCTAATCATAATTAACTCAATAACATCAATTAATGCTAAAGGAACTAATTTTATTGAAAAACATGTTTTTCCTAAGTTTTCTATAATAATAATAAAAAAAAAACCGACCCCAGACCCGCATGGTCTGAACTCGGGGTTCAGAACAAATTACGTTACTCATTCATCCACGAACCCAAATATATAATTTGTTTCGAAATCCTACCTCAATTTGATATAAAAATTCGATTTTTACATAATTCCCTAATTCTACCCAAACCCTCAATTTTTACCATGAAAATTCTTAGTTTTTGATTTAAAAGTGATGAAAAACAGTAAGGAATTGAAAGATTAAAGTTTAGAATTAATTATCTATGACTTGGGGATGATATTTGGTGAAGAAATTCGTTCCTAGGGCTGTGTGGTTCGAAAATTTGAAGAAGAGGAAGTCTACTCGTTTTATATATTTTTTTCTGCCAGCTATTCTGCCTCGTTTCATGTGCCAACGATCCCGAAATTCGATTTTTATATCTCCAATGGATTCCTTGTGAAATTTTAGTCAAGTTAGGCTTTTGAATCACTCAATTTGACCTTATAATGAAGGCGATATGTGGGTTTTAATATTTGCAAATAATGCAGATTTTTAATATGCCGTCAGTGGCAATTCCGTAATTAACCTGAAATATCTGGCAACCTTAGTAAAATGACCACAAAATCCTCATACGATGTTCAAATTCAATGATTCTTTTTGCTACGGATCTGTAATTACGATACGAATCTAATACTTCATTCAAAACAGAAATCGGAGCTCATTTGTTCAATATGATATCATTTATACTTGAAGAAACGACGTCGAAGCATAAGAAAGAACGAGCGCAACACAACACAAACCTATTTGAAACTCAGTCGAGCCCTCGGGTCTCTAAACCAAACATGCACGCAAGTCTAAAAGCATCAAACGGACTTGCTTGTGCGATCAAATCATGAAAAAAACATGTAAAACTATGAATTAAACCTCAAAGCTCATTATTTTTCTCAAGAACACTTAAAGTTAAGTATTTGTCAACCGGACGTCCGAATCACGTCAAATAAATTCCGATTCTCACCAAATTTTGCAGACAAGTCTTAAATATAATAACAAACCTGTATCGAGCTCCGGAACCAAAATACGAGTCTGATACCAACGGTTTCAAACGTTAATTCATTTTTTTATTTTATTAATAATTCAGCAAAACAATTTCTTTCAAAAATTGATTTCTAAGGCTTGGGACCTCGGAATTAAATTCCGGGCATACGCCCAAGTCCCATATTTTACTGCGGACCTTCCGGGATTGTCGAAACACAGATCCTTATCCGTTTACACAAAATGTTGACTCAAGTCAACTAAACCAAATTTTTAATTCTAAAAATTATTATTTCTTATATTTTCACATAAAAGCTTTCCGGTTTCACGTCCGAACTGTGCACGCAAATCGAGGTAGTTAAAATTAATGTTTTTATGTCTAATAAGCCTAGAACGGAGTTTAAATTCATAAAATGACCCCTTGGGTCATCACATAAGACGACTTGGGTGCTCCTCTAAAGCATAACTTAACCTAAAAAGGATAAAAAGTTCTATTTATACTAAGCTGAAAATATCTGACAAAAATATTCCTGCGGAGGTTGTGCGGCCGCATAATTTTGAGTGCGGCCGCACACTTGCTTATGCGGCCGCATAATTGTGGTACGATCCTTATTTCTTGAACTTGATCTCTAGCTTTTGCTGGGTTTTGCGGACTGCACAATTATGAATGCGGTCGCGCTCTTAATTATGCGGCCGCACAAAAATGATGCATCCCGCACTTCTTCACTTTGGACTTAAACTAGATCTCTGAATCTTCATTCTTGCGGACAGCACAATTGTGTGTGCGACCGCACTTGACACCCTGTGGCCGCACAATATTGGTACGGTCCACACTACTTCATTTTGCCCAAATGTCCACTCTTTGAACCTCGTTTATTGCGATCCGCATAATATTGATTGCGGTCTGCACTTCTTGTGTTGCACAAATTCCAATCTGTGAACTTTCTTCTGTGGCCGCACTGAAATTATGCGGTCCGCACAGTTGGCATCTTTGCCCTGTTTTGGTTCTTGTTCAACTTTTGACTCCTTTATAAGTTGATTTTGATTTCTTTGACTCATACTGCAACATTCTTGTAGGCAAGCACATTTCATTAGTTTTTGAGAATACCTTTAAGTATTCTTTACCTAAAACACAAGTAAAAGAGAGCAAATAAGAGGTAAAAATCCCTACTTATCAATATTCACCCGGTTTGGGTGCATCCCACAAGATTCAACAAGCTCTTTTAGTATAAAACTAGGAGCATAAACTAACAAAGATTTATTCCTAGTAGAAATCCAGCAGAAGAAATGAGAGTATTTTCTGTATACTTAGTCTCCCTCATAAAAGGGAAGAATGTGTGCATATGTAGGTAAAGGAAATCAAGAAGCCATGATGGCTGAGTAATGGTCCAACGGTTACAAATGTGGAATGATGACTCATTATTCTATGAAATAATAAAGACACTAAATGTTCAATAAAATGAACCTAGACACTTTCAGAAAATATGAATCTGGACACTTTCTTTTGAGATATCATATCCATATTTTTCGGACTATGTTAATGTCGCGTATATAAAGAAAATGCAGTCACTAGGATTAATATCTGGTTTAGATTCAAATACTATTGACAAGTGTGAAATATGAGCCGAAGCTAAAAGTACTAGAAAGACTTGTTTATTATGTAAATAGAGAATCTGAATTGTTATCTTTAATTCACATTGATTTAAGCGATTTGAAGCACAACATGACTAGAAGTGTTAAAAGATATTATGTGACTTTTATTGATGATTTTGCTAGATATACTAAGTTGTATTTGCTTAGAAACAAAGATGAGGCCTTTAATGCTTTTATTTCTTATAAACTGAGGTTGAAAATCAACTTAGTAGAAAAATCAAGAGAATTAGATCAAATAGAGGTGAAGAATATTTATCTTTAAATAATTTTTGTGTAAATAATGTATTAATTCATGAAGTAACTCCGCCTTATTCACCTGAGTCAAATGGAGTAGCCGAAAGGAAAAATAGAACATTGAGAGAGATGATGAAATCTATGTTAGTTAGTTCTAATGCATCTGACAATTTGTGGAGTGAAGCTATATTATCTGCATGTCACTTATAAAATAGGATACCGCATAGATAAACTGGCAAAACTCCGTATGCATTGTGGAAGGGTTATAAACCTAACTTGAAATATTTAAAAGTATGGGAGTGCCTTGCTAAAGTTCTAAAATTGCTGATTGTATACTTATTGCATGAACCTAAAAAGAGAAAAAAAAGTTTTAAAACTACTGATTGTATACTTATTGGATATGTTGAACATAATGTTGTATATAGATTTCTTTTTCTGAACATTGATGTGCTTGATTGCAATACTATAACAGAGAAGACAAAAAAAAATTGAGTTCTTTGAATATTTATCCATTGTCTGATAAAATTTCTCATACACTTGTTGAAATAAATAATGAAATTACCTCTAACGAGAAACTGAGAAGGAGTAAAAGTCATAGGAAAGAATGTTTTTCTTATAGAAATAATTTTCAAACTTTTCCCGTCGTTTATGAACCACCAAATTATCTTGAAGCTATAACTTCTTCAGAAGCTAATTATTGGAAAGAGGCAATAAAAGTTGAAATCGATTCTATTTTAAAAAATAAAACATGGATTTTAACAAATTTACCTCGTGGTGCAAAACTTATTGGTTGTAAATGGGTTTTCAAAAAGAAATTTAATCATGATAGATCTTTTGATAAATATAAAGCTCGGTTAGTTTCAAAAGGATTTTCACAAAAATAAAATATAGATTATTTTGATATATTTGCACCACTGACTAAAATTTCTTCTATTAGAGTTTTAATTCCTTAGCCTTAATTCGTAAGTTTTTTATCCGTCAAATGAATGTCAAAACAGTTTTTTTTAAATGGTGATTTAGAAGGAGAAATCTATATGGTTCAACCTGAAGGTTGTGTCATTCCCGGACAAGAAAATAAAGTTTGTAAATTAATTAAATCTCTTTATGGCCTTAAATAGCTTCTAAGCAGTGGAATGAGAAATTTGAACAAGCCTTACTGAGAGACGATTTTCCTTCAGTGGAGGTGGATAGATGTGTTTATACTAAAGTCGCAAACAATGATTGTGTGATAATACGCCTGTATGTTGATGACATGCTTGTAGTTGGTACAAGTTAAAATATTGTATAAATTATTACATTATTTTTGTCTGCTAAGTTTATATGAAAGATATCGATGAAGTAAATAAATATTGAGAGTTAAAGTTATAAGGAGGGACGATCGCATAATGATCATTAAAACATTATGTTGAGAGACTTCTAAAGAAGTTTGAATATTTAAATCAAACTTGTGAGCACTCCTTTTGGTGCTAATTCTCAATTGAAAAAGAATAATGGTGACTCAGTTGCTCGTTCTAATTATGCTCAGATTATTGGGAGTCTTGATGCATTTAATGAATTTTACAAGATCGTATATAGCCTATGTTGTGTGTAAACTGAGTAGATATACTCTTAATCCTTACAGAGAGCATTGATCTTCATTAGTTTGACTAATGAACTATTTGAGAGGAAACATGAATTATGACATCCTATATAGTGGATTTCCTTCTACTTTAAAAGGGTACAGTGATGCAAACTGGATCTTTGGTTTAGATTAGACGAAATCTACTAGCTGCTTTGTATTCACCCTTGATGGTGATGCAATATCGTGGAAATCAACTAAAGAGACGATCATTGATAGATCGACTATGGAATTAGAGTTTGTGGCTCAGGAGTTAGTTGGTTCTGAGGCTGAGTGGCTAATAAACTTCTTAGCCAATATTCCTTTAATAAAGGATGTAGTGCCTCCTATGTCTATGCATTGTGATTATCGAAAGGCAATAGCTATTGCAAAGAATAAATCTTATAATTGTAAAAGTAGACACATGAAAGTGAGACATGATGTCATAAAGCAGCTGCTGAGAGATGGAATAATTTTCATTGATTATGTGAAGACAAAAGTTAATTTGGCTGATCCTCTGACTAAATATGTGGGAAGAAAATTAATTTTTCAAACCTCAAAAGAGATGGGGTTAAGGCCGACATGTTGTCAATAGAGATAGTAACCCAACAAATGTGATTGGAGATCCCATGAAGTAGGTTCATATGGGTAATAACAAGTTGATATTGGTAATAAAACACGAAAAGAGAGTGCTTGACTTGTCACGCCCCAAATTCCCACCCTTTGGGCCGTGACTGCGCCTAACGTTGAACCCGCTAG